>BDSI01000489.1:0-24910 GCA_003117195.1 Eudorina sp. 2006-703-Eu-15
CTGAAGGGTTGCACGGACCAAACAACTACAGTTTCACGGCAAAACAAGGATGCTTCAAGCTTGCTTTGTGATCATCTGCTTGACAGACGGATGTGGTAGTGCACTATGGCACTATCGTTACCATAGTGCGATACGATGACCGCCCGTCGCCGGCGGCGCGTACTGCAGGATGGTTTCGGGCTGCCGACGTGTTTGGGCTTGGTGAATCTATGCACGCCGATCCTCCTTCAACATCAACGACACCCCCATGCAACCTTTCACTCTCTCACACTGTTGCGCCGGTAATAGAGTTTTCTTTCTAAAGCAAGCGGCATGTACGGATTATAGGGGGCCCCGCCCTTTTCCGGCTTCGAGGAAGCCGACCCCTACTTGTCGCACCCACCAATAGTGCGCTCTGGGGTCGTTGTCGGACGTTTGCCACGTGGCGTCGTCGGGCGCGTCCGGCGCGCAGCTTTAACTGCCGCTCTATCAGCCGCGTCATTGTATTTTATTCCTGTGTGGGATTTTACCTTCAGAAGATGTGTCTTGAGTTTCTTTACCTTCAAGCAGGTTGCGACCGTATTAGTTTTGGCCGTTTGCCGTATTATTGGACCTCAAATTAATACGCCAGGCGTATTGGCGTAATGTACGACAGCTGAAATTCGCTGGGCGTAATGTTCAGGCTGTGGCGTATCTTTTCTTACAGTATATTCTGCGCCAAAACACCTGGAAATTACGGGCGAAATAATAGCGTATTCGACTGCGTCATAATAGCAGGGCTATCTCGCTCAGTAGTCGCAGGCTGGCATCATTGACCTTCCTTCTCACTTGCCGCGTTTTCTTTCCCACACGCCCAAGACACGTATGGGCAGGCCAAATGCCATCGAACATATTGTCGGTTTCAATGTTGGCACGCGCTGATATCAGCTCCCCCGAGTGCCTTCCGATTGGAACCAGCGCGTGCAGAGCCAGACCGCCAGAAACTGATCACCTCGCCAATCAACTATAAAAGGCATCTCAAACAGTGAAAAAGCGGACAGCTATGCAAATCAGTGTATGGTACCCCGTCAGCCCGCTTCCGTGAACCCCCGTCCCCCCTCCACCACCCCTCCCCCGCATCCCCTGTTCCACCGCTCCCCCCTCCCCCGCATCCCCGTCCACCGCTCACCCCGCTGCATCATCATCCGTTGGGATTTTTAGGAAGCGCGGACCTGTATCCATCTTGTCTCACCGCACGTCCCACACACCATCCAACCTCCCTTCCCATGCTTGCTTAGACCATGTCCTGACACAGACGAGTGACCCCGTACCCAGTTGAATAACTCACACTCAGTCCCGCGCCAGAATCTAACCCCGTTCCACCCACGCTGCAGCACATAACCCTCAGCCCCCCACTGTGAAGGATGGGCCTTCTCGCCACGGTTCATCTTGAGTGGATCCTTGCTCCAATCGAACCAGGAAATGTTCTCCCGGTACTTATTACCCATCCAGTACGCAGTTTTGGGCTGGTCCTGCTTGGCAATAGGGATCTGCAGAAAGCCCTGCCTAAGGTCCAACTTAGAGAAAACCTTCGCCTTAGCGCACTGATGGAAAATGTCCTCCGGGCGGTGGATCCATACCTGTCAGATCGGGTATGCTTGTTCACCGGTCGGTAGTCTTGCGCCATGCGGTGATCCGTCCACAGGCCCGTGTCAGGATCCTTCTTGGCGGCGATTACCGGATTGACAGCGCACACCGTGGGACCCGTATGCTCAAGAACTATGCCCGCCTTGACCAGCTCCGCCGTTTTCTGCATGATGACCTCCTTTTCCTTCGGCGAGTACCGGCGCGGCGGTTGAACGATGGGCGATCCGTGTCCAAATCTAAGGTGAACGGCCCCTGCTCACCCGAGTAACCGGGCAGCTCCTCCATGTTATACGCAAAAGCCTTGCCCTTGCGCAATGCGAACCGCCTCGCGCAGTGCGTGTGACGCACTGGGCTCAAACAAGGAACTATTTCCCCAAATCCATCCCCCATCGCTGTCCTTCACGTAGCGCTGATAGGCAGCGGCGGCCGAATTTCCCTCAGGGGTGAAAGATCCCACACTGGCCATAGCCATGGCGTGACCCCGTGTCTCCCATCGCGCATAGTCCCTAGGATCTGTCTCTGCCCAAGGATCATACATATCCCAAACCGCCGTACTCAGGCAGACGAACACCCCCGTGTTGCAAGAGAATGCCCCCGGAAGTCACGACATTGGAAGATATAGATGCAAGGTCACTGTCAAGCACGGCGCCGTGCATGGCACCAGCACCCGCAGCGAGTGTGAACAGCAAACAAGTGACGAGCGCAAAGGAAGCAAGGCTGAACCAGGTCCGCCGAGCGGGTGGGGGACTGCTAACACTCTTCTGACGGCGCCCCAAACGAGCCCGCTTGCGCTTACCCTTGCGCTCGACGAATGACCAGGTCGAAAGCGGTGGTGTAACAGGGAACGAGGCAGTCGCCATGCACGCTGACTCGATCAGCCGATCCAGCACCATCCCCACCGGCTTTGCCGCGGCGCAACAGAATGCGGTGGACGTGGAGATCAACGTGAGCAGGCTGGTGAGGAGGTACGTGAGGACACCCTTCCACATGCCCCAGCTGGCAATATGCCTTGGCAGAGACGTTACGCACTTGGATGGCTGAGCTCCGCCTGGTGAGGGAGATGCTGCTGGTGGCGGTGCGGCATCCCCCGTGGAACAGTGCATGGGCTCGACGGGCATGCTGGCAGCGTTGGCTGTTCCCCCCCCCAGATCGGAACCAGAGGGAGACGAGCTGTCCGTGGTCGTGCTAACACAGGCAACGGCCAGCTGCGCCGTTTTGTTCGTGCTGCCTATGACCGGTTGCATGGGAATGGTGACACGATATTCCGGGTACTCAACCAGGTTGGGGTGAAAGTGCAGACGCGGCGTGGGGTAGGAATCCAAGCCATCGCCCCACAGCTTAGCTTGCTCGTTGCCAACCAGGAGATGGAACAAGTGCGGTGCCACGTCCACCACCAGGGTCTGGGTAAACGGCACCCTGGTGGCGTGCGTGTGCCCGGCAGGAGCGTCAGGTAAAGACCGCTCACATCCAACTCGCCGCGCACACTGCATCCTAGCTGCGCAGAAGTTGACAGCCGGGTGTTTGTGGGTTTGATCGTCTGTAATTTTGGAGGCCGTGTATACTCAGTGTCACGACTGTGTATCACACGGCCGTGTATGCAAAAATACCCGGATAGGCTATTATCCGAGGGTGTAGACACGGTCGAATATATCCGGTGCGTGTTGACACTAGGATATATCCCATCGTGTCAACATGGCATGGATATACACTGGCCGTGTTAACATGGCATGGATATACACTGGCCGTGTTAACATGGCCCGGATATACACTAGATGTGTTAACATGGCCCGGCTATACACCTCGTGTAAACCTGGTGGCCATGTACACGCAGTTTGCCGTGTGCAAACCGTAGGCAGGGGGCAAGAGTATCCAATGGTGTGTGTTGTTACAGAGTAGCTATCTAGCTTGCGCTCCAGTGTACTGCTACCGCCTTCATGCCCTCCTCGCTCCAAATGGCAAGTAAGCCGCACCCTCATGTCCATGCACACAAGCCAAATGTGTCCGCCCACCTCCACAGAGCAAGGCTAAACACAGTGTCATTACGACACAGATACACAACGCGTTGGCACTTGGCAGCTAGCCATGCCGCAGCTGTAGACCCAGACAGGGCCCAAGCACGCACGGTACTTGATTGAACAAAACACTCATACCCAGCAACTCCAAGTCAAGTAAGTCAAGGAGACCAATCAGGCGCGAGACACAGCACGCCCGGTTAGCCCGGTCGGCGGTACCAAGGGTTCAACAAATCCTACCCCGCCCACGCACCCAGCCAACACAATAATCCTTCTACCCCAAACACGTTTGCTTGCTATCCTTCTCCTCGCCACGTATGGTCGGTAGTCCTGTTCACTGCTGATCCGCCTCTGCTGACAACAGCCCTGCAGGGTACATAGCAGAGAAAGAAAAGAGGTGTTGCACGAAAAACAGAACAGAGGTGTGTGCGTGTGTGCATATAAGAGAAGGCCGTGTGTGGGGTGACGGGATTCATTCTAGTGTCATCCAGTTGTTTGGCTGGATCCGGAAAGCACACCCCACACATCCAATAGACATACATACGTGCGTACATCAGTTCCTGCCACTGCTGCCACTTACCAGCTCGGGTCCCAGGCTTTCGGTCCCAGGCTTTCGGTCCCGCGCGCTTGCTTAGCTACGCCTACTACTATGCCTGCATGCTGCAGCTGCCATACCGCGAGGTCTTGCGTGCATCACCGGTCATCTGTGGGCAAAATATCCAATGCACCTCTTTGTAAGCGTTTAGTCAATTGCTTAAGGCGGCGGCGGATCACTGTGGCCGTCAGTGGACACTCACCACTGAATGGCCAGCACAACTGCACCGACTGTCCAGGACTCATGATGAATCTGCGCCATAAAAGGGATAAAGTGACTAATTAGAATGTGTTGCTGTGTTGCGTTCCTAGAGTCGACCTGCGAAGGGACTCCAGCTTCTTCGTTCCCGTAAAGGCCCCAACTCCAACCGAGCTCGATTGGACGTCCCAGAGAACTAATTTACTGCATTTATGATGTATATATAGATACTGCAGCGAAGTTTGCGTTACGCGTGGCAGTGCTTGGCATATTTCTGTGTTTGACCGTTGTTAACAGTCGGCTATATTGCCCAAAGGCCAACAAGGCAATGGAAAAATCTAACGACGTAGATGTACTGTTTATTACATGACAACAAACAGTATAATCTATAGCCTGAATGCAAAGTATGCCGGTGTTGGCGTGTTGCCTTAGCCCTTAGGTGTACGTCCATTGATGCCGCGCCCTCGACTGCACATGTCAGCATGAAATAGAATATTTCAATTTGCGATATACAAGAAAGAGTAAAACTCCGGGGTCCAGGTGCGGGTCGGTAGCGCAAATTGAATGTGGCATCTGTGCGCTCCTAGCGCTCCTCCGGAAACTAGCCCTCATCAGCAATACGGTTACGTATGGAACAGTGCAAATATACTGGACTTACAGGATATACCCGGCCTACAAAATTACAGACGATGGGCAGGTTGTGGGCGCGTGCTACCGACGTGGGAATGAGGCTAGCGGTTGCCGCAAAATCACGAAGTGCAGGAACATGCATCTGCCGGCCATCACGCTCAATGGCACAGGCCTGCTTGGGGTAGTAGTACATGCCCGCCGGCGTGGTAAGGTACCGCGCGGCCAGAGGGTTGCGTCGTAAGGCAGTCTCACGCTCCGAAACGGGAATAGAACTCAAGGTCCGCGGGGCACCGACGCAGAACCCGCGACCTCGTAGGCAAACGTATCAGTGGAGAAGTGCTTACTTACGACGCTTGACATGGTCTGCCCCCCTGACATGAGGGACTTGTCAACAAGCTGATGCCCTGCGGCGTTACATGCGTGGCCAGCATTGGTACCACCGACTGTGCATCGTCCTGCGTCGTATCCGGCACGGAAGCGGGCTCACTGCCACACGTGGCTGCGGCCACACTGGAGTCACCCGGGACTGGCACGGGTTCCTCAGCAGCCGGCGCCTGAGCGTCAACCACGCACTTGGCAAAATCGAGCACACTCATGCGCGACAGACGCTGAATGGACACATCGTTTGAGGGTGGCAACGACGGCTTTCGCACAGGTTCCTTGGGGACCGCAGGGACAGGGTACCTATCTGCGTCAAGCGGCTGCGGCTCGAAGCTCTTAGGCACCTGCTGCCTCGCCGCAACTGCGGCTGCTCGTTCCAAGACAGCCCTGACGGCGTCGGGGGTGCGCTTGGCGAGCTCCATGGCCGCGGCAAGCTGCTGTTCGGTGTAAGACAAAAAAGTGCACGGTTCGCGAACCTCCGATACGCGACCGTATGTATGGGTAGTAGCTGGGCAAATCCAGGAACGTGCGCGACTCAGAGCTGGGCCCCGGCAGCTCCGCCTCCGCACAGGCGAGCGCGGAGCTGCTGGAGGCTGAGACGTCATCCAGCTTGAGGGTAACAAGCGCGGACGCTGACTGGTAATCGTCTTCAGCGAAATCATCTTCCTCGACGCACGCGGCGGCCGCCACCTTTGGGCTTTCGCCTTCTGCAGCTCGAACAGCACCTGGAGGGCGGAGCTGCTGGGCTTGAAGCCCGCGGGCGCGAGTTCCGGATGCTCGATGAAGCACCGGTCACGCAAGTGACCGGATAGGAAGCAGAAGTCACAATGCAGCTCGCTGTGAGGGCGCCGCGGCCCACCCTGCTGGCCCTGCCGGGTGGGCCAGAGCCACCCGATCCGGATGGGCCAGCCCCAGCTACCGCGGGGCGGCGCGGCTTCTGGGCTGGGTTAGGCTGCGCGGGCTTCTGGTTTGCTGCGGCGCTTTGTGTCAACAGTGCGACGAGTTGCTGCACGATCCCGTCCGCCGCACCGGTTGAGACCATGGCGGGACGGGACCGGACCTGGTTCTGGAGCACGCGACAGTCAGCAGTGGTGTGGCTGGTGTTCCAGCCGTGCTTCTCGCACAGGAACATCCCCTTTTTGTCAGAGGACCCCTTCTGCTGCGTCGTGCGCGGCTTGTCCGCCTTCTCGGTCTTTTCCGCACGCTTGGCTGCGCTCGTGGGCTTTCGCTCATCCGGGCTAAGGTTCTCCCAGATGCGGTCCGCATCCGTGACGGTCTGGGCCATGCGGTTGTACCAGTCCGTGCGCGGGTACCGCATGAGTTCGCGCCTAACGTGTTCGCGCACGGTCGGGTGCAAACCCTCTACGAAACGCTCCGCCAGCTGATACGTGCTGACCCTGCCCGCTAAGCCGGCGTGCAGGGTTCTAAGGCGTTGGTAGTAGTCGCTGGGCTTCCCGTCACCCTGAACGGCGCTAGTGAATTCGCCGTGATCCGCCTGCTCGGCCTCAGCTTTGAAATGCTCAGTAAGAATATGCTTGTAGTAATCGAACAGCTGCCACGCGGTAGCCACGGGAGCGACAGGACGGAGCGACGGGCTGAGCGGCAGGCACGCCCGCAGCTTGCGCCGCTGCGGGAGCCTGCTGCGGTTGAGCCGCTTGTACGTGCGCGGCTGCATCGGCTAAGAAGGTGCTCTTCTTTGTGCCCCACCAGTCCGCATGCCTACTGTGGGGCTTCGGCAGGCTATCTAGCACTTGAAAGAAGTTGGCCGGCGTGACCGACCCGGCGCCGCGTTTCAACTCTACATCCACCAGCGCTTTTTGTTTCACCTCGTGTAAGAACCCATCCACACCCTTACAGTGAAAGGGGTCTAGTACGGGAAAGCTACCGCCACTCATGTCTTCCCAGTCGTACGGCTGAGGAGGTGGCTGTGTATGTCTAGGCCGCGTAACAAACTCAAGGAACTTGGCCCACTGACTTGCGAGATGCTTTTGCTGGCGCGCGAATACAGAATTGCTAGGGTTAACAGAAGTACCAGCCCGCCCGGCCCCCGACGGAGGAAGAGCAGCTACGCCGGACCCGACGCCCTAACTCCCTCGTAAGGAACGACCCGACGCAAGGGCTGATGAAGGCCCACTATCACCCTCAGGATCACCCGAGCCTGACCCACCCGGAGACCCTGATGCTGAAGTCCTCTTAAAGTCCTTGCCCTCCCTGGAACTTACTTCCTGCGCGTCGCGCGCGGAGTTGGAGCGATATAACTGATTGGCTGGTGGCGCCACGTGGCGGGTTGCGGCGCAGGGGAGCTGAAGAAGGTCCAGAGTCTTGTGACGAATCCAGATTAATACCGAAGTCCCGTTACAAGGTAGGTGCCAGATGCCAGGTCCAGCGCCAATATAGCCAAAAGAGCAGCCACTGAGGTCTTACGCCCGTACAGTTCGATTCCAACTCAGAACAGCCACAAGGGTCTCACGCTCGTATAGTTCAATGCCAAATCTGAGCAGCCGTGAAGGTCTTATGCTCGTACAATTCGTAATATCCTATTGTGACGGCGCGTCGAGGGACGCCCGAGGCCTGAATGGCAAATCAATCCTGTTCACAGGCAGAACGCCCGACACGGCCAAGTCGGCCCGCGACCCCTATGCTGGGCCTACGGCGAGCACCACTACACTCGTGGAAAAAACCAGTCATGGAGGGCGCCACCAGTCATGGGCCCAGTCATGGGCCCAGTCATGAACCCAGTCATGATACCAGTCATGGCATGCCCTCCTGTCATAGGCCCGTTCATGAGGAAGTGCAGCCATGACTGGCGGCAGTCATAGGCCCGTTCATGGACGGGGGCTTCATGACTGGCGGCAGTCATAGGCCCGTTCATGGACGGGGGCTTCATGACTGGCGGCAGTCATAGGCCCGTTCATGGCCCCGTTCATAGCCCCATTCATGACCGATCATGACTGGATCCCAAAATGACTAGAATGGGTCATTGGGGCTCCCGCCAGTCATAGATCGCAGGTTTCTAGTCATACCCCGCAGGCCAGGAGTCATAAGTCGCAGTCATAAAATGTCCATGACTGGCGTCATGACCCTCCACATGACCGTTACAGTGCACTCAATGACTCTGCCCAGTCATGCCCGGCCGGCTGCCCATGACTCGTACTTGCACGTTATGACTCGTACAGTGCACTCAATGACTCTGCCCAGTCATGCCCGGCTGGCTGCCCATGACTCGTACTTGCACGTTATGACTCGTACAGTGCACTCAATGACTCTGCCCAGTCATGCCCGGCCGGCTGCCCATGACTCGTACTTGCACGTTATGACCGTTACAGTGCACTCAATGACTCTGCCCAGTCATGCCCGGCCGGCTGCCCATGACTCGTACTTGCACGTTATGACTCGTACAGTGCACTCAATGACTCTGCCCAGTCATGCCCGGCCGGCTGCCCATGACTCGTACTTGCACGTTATGACCGTTACAGTGCACTCAATGACTCTGCCCAGTCATGCCCGGCCGGCTGCCCATGACTCATACTTGCACGTTATGACCGTTACAGTGCACTCAATGACTCTGCCCGGTCATGCCCGACCGGGCCTCTGCCCGGTCATGCCCGGCTCTTTCCCGTTCTGAACCACTTGTGGGGAAACTGACGTTTTCCCCCGTGCCCCGCCGGCCTTTGCCACGGCCTGTATCTCAGCCCGCATCTCTTCTATGGTCTTCCGCTTCTCGCCGGAGGGTTCCCCGTCAGCGCTACCGTACACCCCTCCCCCCGTAACGGCCGCCCTCCCCACTCCTGCCCCGCCGCCGCCAATGCGCGCGCCGCCGCGGCCACCGCATGTCTCGCCACCGCCACCGCTTGCCCCGCCGCGGCCACCACTTGCCCCGCCGCCGCCATCGCTTGCTCCGCCGCCGCCATCGCTTGCCCCGCCGCCGCCACCGCGTGCCCTGCCGCCGCCACCTCGCGCCCCGCCGCCGCCACCTCGCGCCCCGCCGCCGCTGCCGTCGGACGGGCGTCGCCTAGCGTACTCGTTCAACTCGTCCTCATCCTGGTCGTCCATCTCCGAAGCCGGAACCGAAGAAGGCTCAGTGGGTGCCTCCCGTGGGTTGCCCTACATGTTGCACGACAAATTGTATTGATCAGTTGCGAATACCCTAGAACCAGCAGCACAAAAACTGTTTGTGACTTACCGCTGGCCCCGCATAGGAAGGCCCTGCGCCCCCACCGACAGCCGCCGGTGCAGCTGCTGTGGGCGCCTCTTGAGCATCGCCGCAAGCGCCCTGTCACATTGCACAAATGTCAATCCTGCCCCTCGTCTTTTGCTTGGCATAGGCGACACATGGTCCCCACCTGGCGTGCGCGCGCAAAAGCGTGCGGAATTGTTGACTTCTGGACCGCCTCCTTTTGACGCTGCAGGGCCTTGATGTCGCAGCCGAAGAAGATCAGAGCGGCCTTTGACACCTCGACTGCGTACCAAAGAAGGCCATGTTACAGCGCAAATGTATCAGTACCGACGCATTCATCACCTCGTGGCTTACATGATGTGTAGCAGTAGATGTACTCGATCGCGAGCGGGAAATTGTCGCAGTAGCTGATGTACAGGGACGCCTTCAGCTCCTCCGGCAGTTTGGCGCGCAGAACCTTGGGAATCTCGAAGGGTCCGCCTTGCCGCTCAGAACCTTGACCAGGTAGGCAGAAAGCTGACCAGACGACCCGGTGGGGTAGTCCTTCCAGGCAACTGCAGTAACAAGGCAATAAATATTACCCGCTTCTAAACTATGACATTGCCTGTTGCGCCAGTGATGAAAAGCCGGTGCTAAGCAAAGATGGCAAGCATGGCGTCTTACCTTTGTCGAGGTCCATGACAGAGTCAGAACTTTTGATGTCGTAAAAGAAAGGTGATGCACCAGGCGGCAGGTCACTGAAGTTCGCTTCCACATGGTTGACAGTGAGGTCATCATCGGACCGCAGGGTAACAATCTTCCTTTCTACCACGCCAGCCGCCCTGTTGACTGGAACCAAAGACAGCACAGCTTCTATCAGGATTTCTCCTGCGTCCGATGGAGTCGGGTTCAAAGCTAGTCCGGTCAAGGTCTCAGTCGTCATGGTCAAGTCTAGGGAGTCGTCACTGATGTGAAGCGTTTCATAAAGGACGTCCTTGTATGTGATGAATTTGTGATATGTTATTCTAATTCTTTCTTATGTATGCTGGTGTGAATATGTGAACGGTCTGCCATTTTGAGGTTGAATCTGGATCCGTTATGGATCTGGTCCACAGGAGTTCCTGCACACCTTCAGGCATTTATAACTTTACAGTCACTAATGTTTTGTGACTGTAAATTCTATTACATACTATGTTTGCCGCAATGGTGCTCGGAAAGAGTTCCGGACAGTGTTGCCATGCGCAAGGTACATTTTTCCTACAGACGCTGCGTACATTGTCTAGCATAATCTTACTAGAGGCTTTGATTGCTTGACTGTGGTGCCATGAATGGTGTCATGAATAACCGGAGGTTCCTCAAAAGTGAATGCGCTGGACATGATCGCACACGAAATTTGCCATGTGCGATAACGCAACGTCCCAAGCTTGTGTCTGGTGGTAGACAACAGGCAGTGTTTTGGGGGTTGCCTGAATACCGACGGACGATACACCATACCGCGGCCCATCACACACTCACCCTACCACCACGCCGGCCTAAAGCCGGACTCCCACCATACCATTCCCTGCTATGGTGACAACATGTGGTCACACCGTGCTCCAGTGCGTACAAGTAATGTGAACGATGCCGAAAGTTGCTCTCGCCGTACGTCGCTAGATGGCGACGTACGGCATGGAAAGTGCACCGCACCGTTCTCCCATGGAATGAGGATGTACGGTACACACACTCACTCCTCATCAGCATAAATGCACGCACACACAGCGCTCTGCAAGCCTGGTATATCACCATACATACAGACCCCACCAAGTCAATACAGACCACACACGTCGGAGGGATCCTGCCGTCCAAGCACAAGGACCTTCTAGGCCCCTTTGTGTAATAAACAAGTCTGCGGGTCTATGCGGCTCAGCACACCATGTGTTACGTTATGCCGCGAAACCGTTGCAAACCATCAGATAGCGGCCAGAGTTGCATGTCGCAAGCACGCCCCCCGGCCCTGCACACGCACCAACGCATCGCCCAAGTCGTGGGGGTCATCACCCGATCCGCAACCCAACCATCCCCAATCGCCTTCGCTACTTTGCCTAGCACAGTCTCGCCGTACGTCCCTTGGTGGCGACGTACGGCACGCGCAGCCGTGAAACCGTTGCAAACCATCAGATAGCGGCCAGGGTTGCATGTCGCAAGCACGCCCCCCTTACTTGCACGCGCACCAACGCATCGCCCAAGTCGTGGAGGTCATCACCCGATCCGCAACCCAACCATCCCCAATCGCCTTCGCTACTTTGCCTAGCACAGTCTCGCCGTACGTCCCTTGGTGGCGACGTACGGCACGCGCAGCCGCGAAACCGTTGCAAACCATCAGATAGCGGCCAGAGTTGCATGTCGCAAGCACGCCCCCCTGCCCTGCACACGCACCAACGCATCGCCCAAGTCGTGGGGGTCATCACCCGATCTGCAACCCAACCATCCCCAATCGCCTTCGCTACTTTGCCTAGCACAGTCTCGCCGTACGTCCCTTGGTGGCGACGTACGGCACGCGCAGCCGTGAAACCGTTGCAAACCATCAGATAGCGGCCAGGGTTGCATGTCGCAAGCACGCCCCCCTGCCCTGCACACGCACCAACGCATCGCCCAAGTCGTGGAGGTCATCACCCGATCCGCAACCCAACCATCCCCAATCGCCTTCGCTACTTTGCCTAGCACAGTCTCGCCGTACGTCCCTTGGTGGCGACGTACGGCACGCGCAGCCGCGAAACCGTTGCAAACCATCAGATAGCGGCCAGAGTTGCATGTCGCAAGCACGCCCCCCTGCCCTGCACACGCACCAACGCATCGCCCAAGTCGTGGGGGTCATCACCCGATCCGCAACCCAACCATCCCCAATCGCCTTCGCTACTTTGCCTAGCACAGTCTCGCCGTACGTCCCTTGGTGGCGACGTACGGCACGCGCAGCCGTGAAACCGTTGCAAACCATCAGATAGCGGCCAGGGTTGCATGTCGCAAGCACGCCCCCCTGCCCTGCACACGCACCAACGCATCGCCCAAGTCGTGGAGGTCATCACCCGATCCGCAACCCAACCATCCCCAATCGCCTTCGCTACTTTGCCTAGCACAGTCTCGCCGTACGTCCCTTGGTGGCGACGTACGGCACGCGCAGCCGTGAAACCGTTGCAAACCATCACATATATATCGTGTTCGACTGACACATGGAGTCTCCAAACGTGTTTCAATATTAACGATCAACTCTATTGTGCCCTAGGTCTAGGCGCTAAGGCCGTCGGGCGAGGGCCTCACCAGCATGCACTGTAGCCGACAGTCACCTTGTAAACGCCTGTACCTTCAAGGATTTTCCTCTTTCAGATAGTTCATACTTGTGTTATACATTGTTAAAGTGCCTCGAACAGTGTCAGAACAAGCATGGAGACAAATGTCAATAGCTTCTGATGCACATATGGTGTTCGACTGACACATGGAGACTCCAAACATGATTCATTATTAGCGTTCACCTCTAATGTGCCCAAGGTCTAGGCGCTGAGGCCTTCCAGCGAGGGCCTCACCGACATGCACTGCGGCGGACAATCGCCTTGTGAACGCCTATACCTTCATAGAATTCCCTCTTTCATATAGTCCATACTTGTTTTATGCATTGTTAAAGTGCCTCGAACAGTGTCAGAACAAGCATGGAGACAAATGTCAATAGCTTCTGATGCACATATGGTGTTCGACTGACACATGGAGACTGCCGCTGGTGATGGGATGGTCGACGCGGGACGGCCTGCACCGCGACTCGACCGTCTTCTGCAGGTGGGGTTCGATCAACGACCATTTGGCCTGGGCCAGGGTCCTGCGACCGTGAGATGCTCGTTCAGGTCAATGCATGGCGTTTCCGTACTTGGGTCTTGATCTAGTTGGGTTGACTGCACGCATGACCCTGGGCACCCCTCTGATGCAGGAACCGGGCGGTGAGACAGAGGCTGCGGCCCTGGAGGCCAGCAGGCACGCGGCCGTCGGGAACCAGGAGGGCGCCGTTTCAGAGGCCCGCGGGGATACTGCCGCTGGTGATGGGATGGTCGACGCGGGACGGCCTGCGCCGCGACTCGACCGTCTTCTGCAGGTGGGGTTCGATCAATGACCATTTGGCCTGGGCCAGGGTCCTGCGACCGTGAGATGCTCGTTCAGGTCAATGCATGGCGTTTCCGTACTTGGGTCTTGATCTAGTTGGGTTGACTGCACGCATGACCCTGGGCACCCCTCTGATGCAGGAACCGGGCGGTGAGACAGAGGCTGCGGCCCTGGAGGCCAGCAGGCACGCGGCCGTCGGGAACCAGGAGGGCGCCGTTTCAGGGGCCCGTGGGGATACTGCGGCTGGTGATGGGATGGTCGACACGGGACGGCCTGCGCCGCGACTCGACCGTCTTCTGCAGGTGGGGTTCGATCAATGACCATTTGGCCTGGGCCAGGGCCTGCGACCGTGAGATGCTCGTTCAGGTCAATGCATGGCGTTTCCGTACTTGGGTCTTGATCTAGTTGGGTTGACTGCACGCATGACCCTGGGCACCCCTCTGATGCAGGAACCGGGCGGTGAGACAGAGGCTGCGGCCCTGGAGGCCAGCAGGCACGCGGCCGTCGGGAACCAGGAGGGCGCCGTTTCAGAGGCCCGCGGGATACTGCCGCTGGTGATGGGATGGTCGACGCGGGACGGCCTGCGCCGCGACTCGACCGTCTTCTGCAGGTGGGGTTCGATCAATGACCATTTGGCCTGGGCCAGGGTCCTGCGACCGTGAGATGCTCGTTCAGGTCAATGCATGGCGTTTCCGTACTTGGGTCTTGATCTAGTTGGGTTGACTGCACGCATGACCCTGGGCACCCCTCTGATGCAGGAACCGGGCGGTGAGACAGAGGCTGCGGCCCTGGAGGCCAGCAGGCACGCGGCCGTCGGGAACCAGGAGGGCGCCGTTTCAGAGGCCCGTGGGGATACTGCCGCTGGTGATGGGATGGTCGACGCGGGACGGCCTGCGCCGCGACTCGACCGTCTTCTGCAGGTGGGGTTCGATCAATGACCATTTGGCCTGGGCCAGGGTCCTGCGACCGTGAGATGCTCGTTCAGGTCAATGCATGGCGTTTCCGTACTTGGGTCTTGATCTAGTTGGGTTGACTGCACGCATGACCCTGGGCACCCCTCTGATGCAGGAACCGGGCGGTGAGACAGAGGCTGCGGCCCTGGAGGCCAGCAGGCACGCGGCCGTCGGGAACCAGGAGGGCGCCGTTTCAGGGGCCCGTGGGGATACTGCGGCTGGTGATGGGATGGTCGACACGGGACGGCCTGCGCCGCGACTCGACCGTCTTCTGCAGGTGGGGTTCGATCAATGACCATTTGGCCTGGGCCAGGGCCTGCGACCGTGAGATGCTCGTTCAGGTCAATGCATGGCGTTTCCGTACTTGGGTCTTGATCTAGTTGGGTTGACTGCACGCATGACCCTGGGCACCCCTCTGATGCAGGAACCGGGCGGTGAGACAGAGGCTGCGGCCCTGGAGGCCAGCAGGCACGCGGCCGTCGGGAACCAGGAGGGCGCCGTTTCAGAGGCCCGCGGGGATACTGCCGCTGGTGATGGGATGGTCGACGCGGGACGGCCTGCGCCGCGACTCGACCGTCTTCTGCAGGTGGGGTTCGATCAATGACCATTTGGCCTGGGCCAGGGTCCTGCGACCGTGAGATGCTCGTTCAGGTCAATGCATGGCGTTTCCGTACTTGGGTCTTGATCTAGTTGGGTTGACTGCACGCATGACCCTGGGCACCCCTCTGATGCAGGAACCGGGCGGTGAGACAGAGGCTGCGGCCCTGGAGGCCAGCAGGCACGCGGCCGTCGGGAACCAGGGGGGCGCCGTTTCAGAGGCCCGCGGGGATACTGCCGCTGGTGATGGGATGGTCGACGCGGGACGGCCTGCGCCGCGACTCGACCGTCTTCTGCAGGTGGGGTTCGATCAATGACCATTTGGCCTGGGCCAGGGTCCTGCGACCGTGAGATGCTCGTTCAGGTCAATGCATGGCGTTTCCGTACTTGGGTCTTGATCTAGTTGGGTTGACTGCACGCATGACCCTGGGCACCCCTCTGATGCAGGAACCGGGCGGTGAGACAGAGGCTGCGGCCCTGGAGGCCAGCAGGCACGCGGCCGTCGGGAACCAGGAGGGCGCCGTTTCAGAGGCCCGTGGGGATACTGCCGCTGGTGATGGGATGGTCGACGCGGGACGGCCTGCACCGCGACTCGACCGTCTTCTGCAGGTGGGGTTCGATCAACGACCATTTGGCCTGGGCCAGGGTCCTGCGACCGTGAGATGCTCGTTCAGGTCAATGCATGGCGTTTCCGTACTTGGGTCTTGATCTAGTTGGGTTGACTGCACGCATGACCCTGGGCACCCCTCTGATGCAGGAACCGGGCGGTGAGACAGAGGCTGCGGCCCTGGAGGCCAGCAGGCACGCGGCCGTCGGGAACCAGGAGGGCGCCGTTTCAGGGGCCCGTGGGGATACTGCGGCTGGTGATGGGATGGTCGACACGGGACGGCCTGCGCCGCGACTCGACCGTCTTCTGCAGGTGGGGTTCGATCAATGACCGTTTGGCCTGGGCCAGGGCCTGCGACCGTGAGATGCTCGTTCAGGTCAATGCATGGCGTTTCCGTACTTGGGTCTTGATCTAGTTGGGTTGACTGCACGCATGACCCTGGGCACCCCTCTGATGCAGGAACCGGGCGGTGAGACAGAGGCTGCGGCCCTGGAGGCCAGCAGGCACGCGGCCGTCGGGAACCAGGAGGGCGCCGTTTCAGAGGCCCGTGGGGATACTGCGGCTGTTGATGGGATGGTCGACACGGGACGGCCTGCGCCGCGACTCGACCGTCTTCTGCAGATGGGGTTCGATCAACGACCATTTGGCCTGGGCCAGGGTCCTGCGACCGTGAGATGCTCGTTCAGGTCAATGCATGGCGTTTCCGTACTTGGGTCTTGATCTAGTTGGGTTGACTGCACGCATGACCCTGGGCACCCCTCTGATGCAGGAACCGGGCGGTGAGACAGAGGCTGCGGCCCTGGAGGCCAGCAGGCACGCGGCCGTCGGGAACCAGGAGGGCGCCGTTTCAGAGGCCCGCGGGGATACTGCGGCTGTTGATGGGATGGTCGACACGGGACGGCCTGCGCCGCGACTCGACCGTCTTCTGCAGATGGGGTTCGATCAATGACCATTTGGCCTGGGCCAGGGTCCTGCGACCGTGAGATGTTCGTTCAGGTCAACGCATGGCGTTTCCGTACTTGGGTCTTGATCTAGTTGGGTTGACTGCACGCATGACCCTGGGCACCCCTCTGATGCAGGAACCGGGCGGTGAGACAGAGGCTGCGGCCCTGGAGGCCAGCAGGCACGCGGCCGTCGGGAACCAGGAGGGCGCCGTTTCAGAGGCCCGTGGGGATACTGCCGCTGGGGATGGGATGGTCGACGCGGGACGGCCTGCGCCGCGACTCGACCGTCTTCTGCAGGTGGGGTTCGATCAACGACCATTTGGCCTGGGCCAGGGTCCTGCGACCGTGAGATGCTCGTTCAGGTCAATGCATGGCGTTTCCGTACTTGGGTCTTGATCTAGTTGGGTTGACTGCACGCATGACCCTGGGCACCCCTCTGATGCAGGAACCGGGCGGTGAGACAGAGGCTGCGGCCCTGGAGGCCAGCAGGCACGCGGCCGTCGGGAACCAGGAGGGCGCCGTTTCAGAGGCCCGCGGGGATACTGCCGCTGGCGATGGATTGACGGTATCAGACCCTGGCCGGCGTGAGCAGATCGGCAGTGGGGCCAACAACATCCGCCTGATTGGCGCAGGCCAGCTTGAGCAGCATGCCAGACGTTACCCACAGGTGAAATTGGGCCGTATTGTATGTTGTCGGGATGGGATTACAGGGCATTTACCAACTACTCGCCCACAGTGGGGCTTGCCTTTATTAGTAGCAGAGCAACTCGTCTTCAGCTACCGTTTATGTCCCACACGGGAATTGAGTTCAAAAGGGCTCATATTTGCCTTGCTCTTCTCCCGATTGCATGTCATCTGGTGGCATGTGGGATGGTAGCCCTCACTCAACCAGCAGCATCTCCTGTTTGCTGACCATGCAATATCCATCCAATTTTGCGCAGAGGGAGCGCCGGGGATTAGGTGGTGAAGATCCAAACCGGACGGAGAACGAGGCACGCAACCGTGCACACTCTCGCAAGCGGGCACATCCTATCACGCGCCACACCGGAGCAGCTGGATCGAGCGACGCTGTCGAGGCGGACAGCCCAGTGGACGGCGACGAGGATAACGCAGAGGAAGACGGCGAGCAGTCGTGCCGGTACATCGAGCGGAATGCAACCATCTACTGCAGTCCCGTCGAGGAGGCCTACGCCAACTTGGTTTCGAGGGGCTTTACTGTCATCACCGCCCCAAAGTCGCCGACGCTATCTCAGCGGATGTGACAACAGCAGCCAGTGAGCACTTGGAGCGATACGGCACGGCGGTGTTCCAGGATGTGGAGACAGCCGCCGATGGGTATCCCAAGGTTGACAGGAAGACAAAGAGGATCAAGGTCACGTACGGCGAGGGGCAGCGCAGAATGGTGAAGTTGACCGACAGGCCGCTGGCCGACCTCAACGGCTTCATCGTGGCCGTAGAGGAGGTCATTGGGCAGGTGCTGAAGACCATCCCCGGCGGAACCGAGCTGCAGCCGCGGTTGGCAGCGGTGATGGGCAACATGCCTGGTCCCACACCTGTCCCAGAACAGGTGCTTCACACGGACATGCAGCCGTCACTGGCGATATCTTGCAGCCGGGCTTCGTTGTCATCGCGGGGGCGCAGGTGTTCCACTTGCTTGTGTCGATGTTCAGCCACCATTATGTGCGAGAGTGGGTTCGCCTCGAGGATGATCACAACTTCGAGGACGAGGACATCGAGCCCCACCTGCCCGTGACACTCCCGGTGATCAGAGTGAGACTCGAGCCGGGGCAAGTGGCCATCATGCATGGGCACCTCGTGCATGCAGGTGATGCGGGCACGCCAGGGGTGGTAGCTCCACGGGTTCACTGGTACGTCCAGAAAGAGGTGGTGCGCAACGAGACCCACGTGGCGCGAAATTTCGGCCCAGCGTTCTGGAAGAAGTTAACACATGGGCAATGCGTTGGTGCGTGTGCAGGGCAGGGGGGCGTGCTTGCGACATGCAACCCTGGCCGCTATCTGATGGTTTGCAACGGTTTCACGGCTGCGCGTGCCGTACGTCGCCACCAAGGGACGTACGGCGAGACTGTGCTAGGCAAAGTAGCGAAGGCGATTGGGGATGGTTGGGTTGCGGATCGGGTGATGACCCCCACGACTTGGGCGATGCGTTGGTGCGCGTGCAGGGCAGGGGGCGTGCTTGCGACATGCAACCCTGGCCGCTATCTGATGGTTTGCAACGGTTTCACAGCTGCGCGTGCCGTACGTCGCCACCAAGGGACGTACGGCGAGACTGTGCTAGGCAAAGTAGCGAAGGCGATTGGGGATGGTTGGGTTGCGGATCGGGTGATGACCCCCACGACTTGGGCGATGCGTTGGTGCGCGTGCAGGGCAGGGGGGCGTGCTTGCGACATGCAACCCTGGCCGCTATCTGATGGTTTGCAACGGTTTCACGGCTGCGCGTGCCGTACGTCGCCACCAAGGGACGTACGGCGAGACTGTGCTAGGCAAAGTAGCGAAGGCGATTGGGGATGGTTGGGTTGCGGATCGGGTGATGACCCCCACGACTTGGGCGATGCGTTGGTGCGCGTGCAGGGCAGGGGGCGTGCTTGCGACATGCAACTCTGGCCGCTATCTGATGGTTTGCAACGGTTTCGCGGCTGCGTGTGCCGTACGTCGCCACCAAGGGACGTACGGCGAGACTGTGCTAGGCAAAGTAGCGAAGGCGATTGGGGATGGTTGGGTTGCGGATCGGGTGATGACCCCCACGACTTGGGCGATGCGTTGGTGCGCGTGCAGGGCAGGGGGCGTGCTTGCGACATGCAACTCTGCCCGCTATCTGATGGTTTGCAACGGTTTCGCGGCTGCGCGTGCCGTACGTCGCCACCAAGGGACGTACGGCGAGACTGTGACATGCGCGCATCTAGTATTTTTTCTGTTGGGATAAGTCAGCATGGTGGTGTTGAGAAACACCGATGAGGATGCCATATGCCTGGTGCCGCGCCCCCTTTTACGCAGAGCCGCCCTCATCCTCTGCTTTGCTGCGATGCCAGCGCCATCCCGTAGACCGCCCAGTTTCCCGTAGACCTTGTGTGCCGCCTGCATTGCCGGTGTGATATTAGACTTGGTAATGATGCCTTGCAGAATGAATGCACCCGAGTCTTTTACAGTATTTGTAAATGCAAAACTCGAATTTCTTCCTGTACAGCAATGTTTGACTGCAGCTGTGCCATCTTGTTTTTCAAATACTTATATCGTCAACATATACACTTGTGTGCGGAGATCAAGTACATGCTTGATCATCAGCACCCTTCGTACTTATAAGGGTAGGCGAGTTAGTCCTTTCGGATGACCACTTCGTTACATGGAAGATATCATTTACGAATTCGTTTCAATCTCGCATCTGTGGGCAACCAGTCGGGTACAGAGTCAGCAGGTTGCGAACGTTAGAGCATTATAGTGTACTTTGTTTGCATCGTTTAGGCCAACACGCCAATCATGGACAGGACTTTTAGCAAGGTTCGTTACGACTGGGTTCGTAATTTCAAGATTTAAGGAACGCCATATAATGAACAGATATGGACTTGGTGGAACACAATAACTTGTGTCTGCAGTGTGTCGGGATGTTTCCGAATACTAATGTCGGCATTTTGATGTCATACATTCAAGAGGACAAAGCTCTTCATAACTTGAGTTCGTTGTTGGTGTTCGGTACTGTAACGAACCGGTTCCATTCGTTACCAAGGCTGTCGTTTCATGTAACGAACCGGGAGGCGTCTTACGAACCGAGTTTTTCCCAGAGTGAGGGACTATCAGCCGTCATGACCAATAGTCAACTTGGCCCATTATGACTGGTCATGAGCACCAAGTCCTATGACTAGCGTTCGTATATGACTGGCATGTTGACAAATGACTGGTGAATCATGACTGTTCATGAGCCCGGGTTCCATGACTGCCGTTCATGACTGGCAGACAACATGCATGACTGGAGGGCTGCTACTCATGACTGGGCATGCTGGCATGACTGGCTCCATGACTGCGGTTCATGACTGGATGGATCCATGAACGGGTTCATGACCGGCGGACCCCCCCATGAACGGGTTCATGACTGGGGCTTTCCCCGAGTGCTAGGTGATCACACCTCCAGCGTCGCTCACACTCGCTCCTTACTGAGCCATGGGCGTGGAGCCCGACGAGCCTAAGTTGAACGGCGGCGGAGGCTGGACCCGTGAGGGCCCGGCGCAGGCACAGGTGGTGGTGCGTTACTGGCAGGAGGCTGGCCGGCGTGGTAAACCAACACGGGCAGCAGCTGGAGTAGGGACCGATCGTAAAATAGTCGAACCCGCTAGGAGCGGACAGGCCGTACCCTCGTTGTATTCGAGGTAAACCAGGCGACGGATCCGTGCTAGTCCCTGCTGTTGCTGCACCGATGCGGTCGGTACGTGAAACCGTGGGCCAGCTGGTTCCAGCCTAAGGCAACCTGACTGAACCCGTTAACGTGCACGAACGCCGGCCCAGGGCCAGGGAAAGGGCCACCCCGCGCCTCAATGATGTTCGTCGGCGGCTCGTCGCCGTAGGGTCCTGGCTGGCGAGGAGGAGGGTGGGACGGTGTACCACCTGTAAGACTTAACCGTAAGAGGAAGTCTTCATTACCTTAGGATCTACAGGTTTCTTAGTCGGCGCTAGTAGACTTGGCTTCCTACGCTGCGGAACATCAGTCCAATCGAAGATACTAATTGATGTCCTATATGACATGTCCAGAATGGGGGTGTCCAGAGACACCGACGAAGAACCAAAGAGAATCCTTTGAGCAGCGCCGCCGCAGGCGGCCTGAACGGCAATACGATATGTCGTCCAGAATCCACATTTAGATTGGTCGTTACGCAGCTCCGCTAGACTGCGTTACGTTCGAAGCAATATTATTTACTTCGTCGGAATTACTTATGTAATTCCTATCTATCTGTGGGTGTGCAAAGCTTACACTCCCCCCCTCTGAAGCGAACCGTCCTCGGAGCTCTGTCACCACTCTTGCATGCCTTTATCCCGTGTAACGAGGCAAACGTGCAAGTCCGAGCAGCAAGCCAGGTTTGCTCAGAACGAAGGATGAGAGGCGGGTCAGCTTGGAATCACCCAAAGCATCACCGTCAGCCTCACCCACCGTCACGTTGCCAATTTCACCAGGCATGTGAGGAGTGTTGACAGCCGAGTAAGAACATCAGAGTCAAGGCAGCACGAGAATGTGCGCCAATCCGGGGTGACACGACTACTTGTAGTGCCGTGGAGTGCATGTCAGCGATACTGTGTTGGCGCGGAGCACGCCTAGGGACAGTAGGTTGACCTTCCGTTGACAGCTATGAAGGGTGGACCCCAACACAGTCTGCACGGGTTAGACGGTACGACGCTGTGTTGAGCGCTTGCGGCGCTGTGGCACAGGTGGTGGTGGCCGTGTTACGAGGCCGTCCAAGTACCGCTCGACCAGGGCCTCGACGAGGGAGTCCTCGCGGAGGTTTTTCTCCGGTTCCCAGCTGTTATGCTCGGACCAAAGCCTTCCCATTTGACCAGGAAGTCGCGCACCGTATGGTTGAAGACTTTCCGATCTCGGTGGTCGATAATTGCTTGCACTGTCCAATACGCGTTTCCACCATCGTCAATGAATTGAGGTGGTGGGGGCTGGTAAACGCCGTTGGACTTGTATGGTTTCAGCAGGGACACGTGAAACACAGGGTGTATCCGGTATGCTGGTGGAAGCTCAAGGCGATAAGCCACTTCGCCAATCTTCTCCCGCACGGGAAAAGGCCCAATGTACTTGGGCTGAAGCTTCTTCGCTCCAGGAGTCTTGAGCGAGATGTTCTTCGTACTTAGCAGAACCAACTCATCCTCTGCAAATGAGGCATCTTGCCTGCGAGCGTCAGCGGCTTCTTCTGCCGCCTGGCCTCTTGTAGCCGGGCACGAGCTCTTCGAAGCCGTTCTGCCATCTCGGATGCAAAGGTATCGCGGATGGACCTTCGCGTCTAGCACAGAGATGTTGTGCGGTTCACGCGTACATGCGGAGTCCACAACGCGAACGGTGTCGTGTTGATTGACTTGTTGAAAGAGTGTTTATGGCAAACTCAATCAACGGCAAATGCTCATCCCAATCGGATTGATCAGGGCAATGTAGTGCGCAAGGTCTCTTCAAGCAAGCGATTCATACGCTCACTCTGTCCATCCGTCTGCGGGTGATAGGCTGAACTAAGTTTGACCTTAGTCCGCAGGCGACGATGCACTTGTTTCCAAAAGCGGCCAGCGAATTGCGGGCACGATCAGAGACCAAGTCGTCAGCCGTGGTAGCGGAAAACGTTCTGCACATATAAATTGGCCACTCCCTCGGCGTCTACTGTCGAGTGTGTGGGAGCAAAGTGAGTCATTTTGCTCAGCCGGTCCACAAACACAACAATAGCGTCATATCCTGAGGTAGTGGGAGGCAGTTGGACGATTAAATCCAGTGTGACACTGCTCCATACCCGTTTGGGTATTGGCAACGGTTGCAGCAACCCACTCGGCTTTGTGGTCGAGGCTTTATTACGCTGGCACTGCGGGCAACAGGTAACGTACTGGGATACGTCTGCGTCCAGACGCGGCCACCAGTAGACTGCTTAATAGCCTCAATGGTACGACGAGTCCCACGATGCCCGCTGGCTCCACCGTCGTGGTGCTCAGCTATAAGCAGTGTGCGTAAATTGTCAACGTTGGGAACCACCACCTGGTTCCCTGTAATACAGGTCGTTGACACGCTGCAAGTGCGTTGTATTGATCTTCTCTCTGAACCAGGGATCATAACGATAGCCAGCAACGATACGCTTCCGAATATCGGTGGTGATCGTAGATCGTGTAAGTGCTGCTGCCCCATGGCTGACGATCAGCTCGGGCGAAACCTTTTGAGGATCGCCCTCTGCCTGTTCGTAAATTCGGCTAAGAGGGTCAGCCACGTTGATTCTGCCTGGCCTGTAGGACCATTTTACTGATTGGTCCTGTAGGAACGAGATCCACCGAGCTTGACGGCGAGAGAGCAAACCGTTAGCTTTCAGAGAGTCCAGGTAAGTGAGGGGCTGGTGGTCAGTCACAACTGTTACATCTGGCGCGCCCTCGAGATAGCAGCGCCATTGCTGTAACGCGTGAATGACACCCAACGCTTCCTGGTCGGTGGTGGTGTAATTGCGCTCCGCCGGAGAAAACCGGTGAGACAGGTATGCAATTGCACGGTCATCCTGTAACAGGACGGCACCCGTTCAAATATAGAAGCATCCGACCAAACCTCAAAGGGTTTGTTAAGGTCGGGCAGAGCCAACACGGGGGCATGCGTAAGTGCATGTTTGACGCCCTCAAAAGCTGCTTGGCAATCGTCACACCACTTCCAAGCATGCTTCTCGCTCGTGAGAACCGTCAAGGGGCCACAAGGGAAGAGTACCCTTGGACAAAACGTCTGAAGAAGTTGCAAGGCCCAAGAAGCTTCGCAGCTGCTTGAGGTTTGTTGGAGGAGACCAGTCACGAATGACCTTTATCTTCTCCTCGTCAACCTCAGCCCATGCCTGCCAACTACATGGCCCAAAAACTTCAACTCTGGTTGGTTGAAGGCGCACTTGGAGAGCTTAGCCTTAAGCCCTTGCTCACGAAGGATGTTTAACACCGTTTTCAAGTGGGTAAGGTGTTCCTCCGGCGTTCATGAGAACACGAGCAAGTCATCCAGGTATACCAGGACGAACTTTCCAAGGTGGCTACGGAAGAGTTGGTTCATCTTCGCTTGGAAAGTGGCAGTGCGTTGGTGAGACCAAAACACAGCACCTTGAAGGCGAACTGTCCTTCAGGTGTGATAAAGGCAGTTTTGGGTATGTCCTCCTTACTAAATCCTGAGCTGGTGATAACCCAATTGAAGATCAATCGTGCTCAAGATTTGTGCACCGGCAAGCTGATCGAACAGCTCTTGGATGTTCGGCATCGGGTAACGACGCTTCACTGTTATCTTATTGAGTTCCCGGTAGTCGAGAACCATACGGAGTTTGAATCGGTAGGTGAATCCGGATCCTTTTTCCGTACAAAGATAACTGGTGCACCGAAGGGTGAGGTGGAGGGCTCAATG
>BDSI01000490.1:0-24906 GCA_003117195.1 Eudorina sp. 2006-703-Eu-15
CTGTGCCTCGTTGTAAGTCCGCAACAAGAACAGCAACTCGTGAAAGGTAAGCAGATCTGCGACAGTATTACACAATATCTGCCAGCTATTTGCGCTCATCCTGCGGCTCCTCGATACCAACTGCAGAGGACACGCATTGCTACACGCAAACCAGCAGGCATCCATTTACCACACAGCTTTTAATGGCCGTACATGTCTTGCATGTCTTGACGCTCTGTTATCAAACCTTTGCATCGTGCCCTTACAACAATATCGCTCGTTCTGTTCTGTTCGTTCACTCTCACCATCATCGTTCGCTGCAGTTTCGGACATCGAAATGGCTGGGCGCGGGCCATCGCTGCCCAGTCGCCCTGCCAAAAGGCAAAGGCTGCGGAACCGTCCTTGACACCAGGAAAAACGTTTGCAAAATTGCGGATCCTTGAGGCATTGTCTCCGACAGACGACGTCCTAGATTCCATGTTCGGGCCAGAGATAGCCGCCTTGGCGCGTCTGCTTGCTAAAATGCACGCGGAGAGAGCCGCTCGCCATGGCTTTGTCCATTCTGGCCGCCGTGTCCTTGTGCCTCGGACCTACATGCACCGTGCAGCCGTCGCCGGCGCACAACTTCAAGGTTCAGGTGAGGGTCTACAACAATGCTCAAGCAACCGACTTGATAATGTAAACCTAATTCTAATATACACACATTTCCCGATACTGCAGCTGATATCAAACCTGATCATCGTCGGCTACTCCGGCACGGGCAAAAGCGGCCATTTCAAGTCCATGTACGAAGCCGTCACGCAAGCGGACGCGGCTTATCGACACCTGCAGGCCGTGGAGACCCAGGGCAAGGAGGTGGATGCCCCCATCATCTACACAGCGGTAAGATATTTCCATACTGTGGGGTTCTTCGCTGCAACCGTTGTGTATTCTTAACGGGCACGCAATCGCATCTTAACGGGCACACGAAGCTTGGGGCGCCTTGCTGCATGAATCGTCGCTTGCTCATCTACAAGGTAGATTGCGACAGGGGTTTGCGGCACATCCAACGAGACCACACTCAGGTACTGCGTATGTTTCTGATGAGTTAATGCGGCGAGCTCGCCTGTTCCTTGCGGCCCAGATCAAACCACGTTCAACCCTTTTTCCGCAGGCCACTGTGCCTGCGCTGGGCCAGCAAGTGGACCTGCGAACCGACAAAACAGTTGGCCTGTGGACTGATGAGATAAGCAGCATGTAGGTCACGGCAGGAAACACACTGGGGGGTTACGGTCCATGATTTGTGGGACATGCTTTGCAAGCGCGAAGACTTCGCTCATGCATCCCCCATCTTCATATGCTCGTGTATCACCCCTTCACATACCTGTCGCGTCTCCGCCCTTGAAGCCCCTCTGTGCGCCGTCACCCTTCCTTCCCACCCATCCACAGAGTCAAGCTTTTCCTGGTGCACAGCCGCGCCCTGCTGCTGAGCCTGCTTTGCGGCGGCCCTGGAAACTGGGCACCAAGGGCGCCGGGCTGGACCAGGAGATCCAGAACACGCACATGCCCCTCTTCGGCACCACCAGCCCGAGATCTTGCCCGACATGGTCGGCAGGGACAACAACGACGGGCTGCTCAACCGGGTCAACATCGTGGCTACTTCGGCCACGCGCGTCCAGGAGATCGGTAGGTTCCACTTTTAGGTATATGTTCGTCGGGGTTCGGGAAGCGCCTTCATTGTCGGATTGATTGAGGGTGGGATGGGGCCGGGATGGGCCGAGGTGGGGCGCACGTGAGGACACACCGGCCCGGGGGGGGGCACCGAGCGGAAACCACGACAGCAAACGCATTCCTTACTTGTTGGTACCGTCCCCCCACAGACAAGAGTGCCGTGACGTCCGAAGAGCAGCAACAGCTTCTCGGGCAGATGTGCGTGGACGATGAGGCGGCGCGTTGCCTACAATCCTGAGCATCAAGCAATTTTCGAGAAAGCTAAGGAGGCGGTGGAGAATAACCCGGCCATCTTCAAGGCGTGGTCCAACAAGAAGCCGTCGGGTGACAAGAAAGAGCAGCCCGCGGCATACAACTCGCGACCACACCGTGTTGTCGAACCATCCCAAGACCAAGCGTACGACTACTCGCAACCGCCGTCGCAGGATGTCCACCACCGCCAGCCGCTTCAGGATATCTGCCAGGTCGTCTTGATTAGGGTGAGTTTCTCAGGTCCGCAAAATCACATATCCAAGTAACATTAGCAAGCTGTATTACGGCAAGCACATGTCCTGTGGATTCCGGTAATTTGATTCCTGTTTCCCGGCTTCACTGTTTGATCTCGCACGTTGACTCTTAACAGGTCTGCTCCTGATGCACCCGCCCCCCCCTCCCACCCCGACTCCAACAGCTCTTTTATGACGTCCTGTGCTACAGTCGCGGCTTCCAAGCGGCGCCACAGCGGGATACGGGGGACGACGAGGAGGAGGAGGAGGTACCCAGCTCGGATATTGAGTTCAGCGAGCAGAAGAAAGTTAACGTCCAGTATCCCCGGGTAAGCTGGATGTGCAGAAACGTATGATCGACTTCCTCGACCAATCTGGAAGACCTGATCAGAATTTCCTCCACATGCAGTTAAGCGATATCGGTGCACATCACCAAGCATTCTAATTGCCCCAATTCCTTGTCTTGTTGAAATCCCGCAGAAGCACTACCTATCTCGCGGCAGCGAGGTTGACCAATCACGACTCGTCGGCAAGGATGTCAAGCAGGTCATGACGGAAGCCGAGAACCACGCAAGCCAAAACCGCTACGAAACCCTCCGCGCCTCGATGGGCTTCATCGAGGTATACTCAAGGACATTCACAGACATCCATCCATTCCTTGCGTTTGTCTTCGAGTGACCCCTGCTTGGATACTGACTTCTGTTTGTCAAGGACCATTGTCCTGCTCATAAGGGGGGGGGGTATATGTAGTATATGTTTGGATTCGCGCGGTTACCAAACGATAGTATCTCATGTGGATCACACAATAGACTACCCCAGAGCACCAACAGGAATGCGACATTCACAGTGTATGAGCATTATGGTCAAGCTGTCTCAACCTTTGGCTACGTGACTATTAACCGAATTCTACTGGATGCCCAACCACATACCTGATTTCCAGGTTCTGTTGCGGATTGCCCTAAATTCGGACTTCGGTGCCGTTGCGGGCTACCTGAGCAAGTGCCGTGTCGAGATGATGGTGGGTACACTTGTCGTCTTCGTTGCGAGCGCGCCGTCTGTACACAATCTCACGCTACACCAAAACCACATCTGTGTCGACCGTTAGTTCTGTCCTCTTGCATCGTTTTTGCGAGGAGCATCCTCGTCCTGGCCTGCGTGCTGTCCAGACCACATCCATTCAATGTCAGTCGCCTGGCATACGACAACCGCCGTACAGCTGTCTCCAGCCCCAAATTTCGATGAAACGTTTGGTTATGCGGGTGTACGACCACGGTGGCAGTTAGCTTGGATTCTGGGTTTCATTTACGTCTGTCGCCTGCAGTTCCTATTACGCTAGATTTGCTTATTGCGACTCAGGTTCCTGCCCCCCCCCCCAAACACACACACAGTTATCCTTTACACACATACATACACACATTAAACTGATGAAGCAAGGACGAAATTCCTATCATGATTCACTTTTAATAATTGACCCTTGTTGACTATGCTCCTCCAAACAGAAATTCGCTGCACTGTTGCACATCACCAGCTGGTTCCTCAAGCACCCGGCGTACATGGTGGAAATCCCAGCGCCAAGGACGGCATCACAGCGGGCATGTTGCCAAGCCCCTATGTCGACGCGGAGTGCATCATCTCGCGGGCGCTGCGTATCATCATGTACCTGCTGAAGACCCGCAGCTTCTTCGACCCCACGTTCGCGCCCCTGGCGAGCCTCCTGTGGCCCAATGTCCGCGAGCTCAACGACTGCCTGCTCTCCCCGGATGCACACCAGGCCGAGCCCGGTACATCGAACGGCGCTCCATCTTCGTCGCCCATCTCGGACTCCAAGCTCAAGGACATCGCCGCGTCTCTCACTCAAGACGTGCCACAGCTGGTAAGCACTCAGCCTCCAATACCTCTGATTTAGGGCTGATCATCTGCCCTTCCTCGCGCTCGGGTCCAGAACCTTCACTTAGTTTGCAACTACCATCACTATGCACATCAGGTCCCGGTCTGTGATTGACAATATTCCCATTCCCTTGCATTCCTTCGTAAATGTAGTCAGAGCCGGCGAA
Organism: Eudorina sp. 2006-703-Eu-15; assembly: GCA_003117195.1. Taxonomy (NCBI): domain Eukaryota; kingdom Viridiplantae; phylum Chlorophyta; class Chlorophyceae; order Chlamydomonadales; family Volvocaceae; genus Eudorina; species Eudorina sp. 2006-703-Eu-15. Next base: position 4,229 of record BDSI01000490.1, read on the forward strand.
GGCGGCCGCCAAGCTGCTGACTCAGACCAGTACCGCTGCCACCAAGGAGTTCAACCCAACGTCAATGTATTCCTTCCAAGTTTCAAGTTTCTCACAGCGCCTCAAGAACTTCAAGGTAACTACGTATCTATCATGCATGGGCATTATAGGCTCATAACATAAGCGAAGGTAAGCGCGCGATCTGGAGCCATTCCTTTATCGCCAGGATGCGGGTGCGTAGTCAAAACGCTGCATCGCAACCTTTTTTACGTTACCAGGCGGAGCACATGCGTCAGGGCTCCTGAAATGATCTAAATGTGTATTGCACATCCAGTCATCACCCTCATCTGCAGAGGACCGAATGATAAAATTCTTGTTATGCCCAAGCTAGTCCTTTTACAACGTTATCCTTATCAACACCTCATGTCCCGAATGCCCCCGCAGACCACCGGTGTCGAGGATGAACTCGCCAGCGTTAAGCCCGGCGGGGCCGACCACGTCGCCATGGTCCTCGACATGTTGACCGGTAAACACGACGGCCCGAAGCACGGTGTGCCCATGCTGATGGAAACCAGGTCGATGACCAAGGAGCAGGTGGAACGCGGCTGGGAGGAGGCGCCCGTTGTCGGCAACAACAGTTCCGGATCAGCTGCTGCTCCCGTCACCAAAAAGGCTGCCAGGCCGATCAAGGTGACGACGTACGCCAAGGTGATCCCCACCAACCGCTTCGAGGCCTCGGAGCTGCTGGCCAAGCTGAGCCACCTCGGCATGATTCTTGACGACTTCTTCCCGCCGAACATCATCAAGCGCCTCGAGGACCTGAACATCATGATGACCATCCCGCCCACCAACCGGGTCGTCCAAGAAGAGTTAAATGCTGCGGCAGCGGCGGCAGCGGCCTCCGCCGATTGGCCCAGCGACGACAACGCAGTTGTGGCGGGTGATGACCCTGTTGCAGCGACAACGACGAGCACAAGGACGAGCACAAGGACGAGTGAATCGTGGACGCAACTGTCTGCACATGACTGCCTGGTTGTGTGTTGTCGTCAACTGGTATCGGTGACAACCGTCAAGGATTGCGAATCGACTGAACAATAGTATTGACCATTATCACACCGGTTTTGTCCTGTCTTATCGGATCCTGTACCATAAGGTACCATACATGTACGATTACCGAGAGGATGCATCCATGCGTGCACCTGCCTGCTGTTTGGATCCATTGATTAATGCATACATACAGTTACGAGTTCTGCATTACCATATGTTCAAGCGCTGTCGTCCACTGTACATAGAGTGAAATTAGCCGTACATACTGCCGTATATGCAGGAAGCGACAGTTGGGTCACCGTATACAGCTGACCTGCGTAGAAAATGAAGTCGTCCATATCAATGTCCATATGAATACATCGATTGCTGTATTGTGTACAGCTGCATAGAGAACCGAATATGATTTTGGGATTCGAGGTGCTGCAAGGATCATTGTGAGGACAGATGGGAAGGGCAGTCCGATCATGCATCATATTCTGAATGAGGGATGATTCGGTATGCCCGTCGGATCTATCTCCTGCTCTTAACTCTCAAGTATCACTGCTGATGGATGGATTGACTGGGTTCGTTTTTGTGTTCCCTGGCTGGGATAGGCCCTGGCCCTTCTCCGGAGCCCTCGGTTGGCCGTCCCTGGACGCGGAACCTTGATGACATATCGGGGTCGTCTGAAGGGAAATACACTGGCATTCGGTCCAGCGCGAGTGTACGCGGTTCCAATACCGGTTCCCTCACCGCCGTGCCATTAGGCGGGTCTGGCGTGGTTTCCAGGAGATGCAATAATCCTGGCGCGCTCGTAGCCTATTAACCTAATACGGGCCCACCGTGTAACGGTTACGTTGCATATCACTTCGCAAGCTGTTCCCAACACCGTACAGCAGTTTCACGTCCTCAACTGTGAACGTGAATATCTACACTGTTTTACATGAATAAACCCAATGAAGTTTCCACTTTCATTCATCCTTTGCTGGGCAATGTCTACACACACCACTTGACGATGGGGTCGAAGCCAGCCGGACCACAGCATTACTACTGCACCGTCAAGCGAAGTCCCGTGAAATCCTGTATGCCGACATCGGAAAATCTTGCAGTGCATTCCGTGTATGTAGGCAAGGATATTGCCGTACGTACTTACGGCACCATGACTTCCAATCGACAAATGCAATACCTTTTCACCGATTGGACGAATCGCATTAGGCAGCCCTTATACATAATCATATTTCTGGCGGACATAACATAACAACATAACTGAAATACGCGTCTCCTTTGCCAAACCGCCTTTGGGGAAACAGACATTGCTTAAATTTCTACATGAATGATCAAAATAACACATCCTGACACCCAGAGCGGCAACGAGGATGAGCTGAACAGTATCCACGATAGCGACGAAGATGACCTTCAGGTTCGGTCGTCCTCACACTTGGACACACGCATGGATATCACAACCTGAGACTCACGTATACAACCCAATACGCACACACTATCACAGGCGGGGCTCGGGAACGGGAGCCCTCACCCAATAATCAAGCAAATTCTCAACCCATCACCCGGCTGCCACCAACGATTCGAAGCCTGTCTACGTCGTAAAAGGCTCAAATTGCGTATGGTCCGAAAGGACTCCACAACAGCCCAAGGACCGCAGGTAGGGACTGCTGCCAATTTTACAAAATGTCACTTCCGCAACTCAGTTCATATCCTGTGCTTCATCAAGCCATGACAGACAAAAACCTCGTAACATACATCAATGCCTTGTACATGTCCCTTCACTGCGGTACCTTCAACCCACCAACTGTCCATGTAACCCTTTCCACCGCAACCGACAGACAAATGCTGGCAACAACGTCACAGTGCCACTTCGTTCGTCTGTCCTACATTCCCTGTGCCCCAACACGATAGCTGCAACTGCGCGGACAAATCCGTGTCGACGTCTCGGTGCCGGGCGGCCCACGACGCTATGGTGGGTCATGGTGGGTCCCGTATCCCTGGGGATAGATAACCAACAAGGATCAATAGAGTCCCACCTCAACTCACACAGCTATGCAATCAATGGGGTCATGGACCGGTGTGTTTTTTGGTCTGCAGCGTTGAGGTGTGGAAGTGTCTTACGTACATTGTTATAATTTATCTTATATTGTCTTGTCGCCTTGTCGGTGGGGCCTGCTGGGGCTTCCCTGGTACACACCGTTCATCCCTTTGCAGTCCACTGTAACGTTCATCCCGCATGCGATCGGTTCCTCCGTTCATACCCCACACAGCAGGCAATACCACCTTCAAGTGAGCCGTTCACACCACAGCAGTACACCTTCATGACGGAGGTCTCTGAATTTTTGCAGCCTTGCTCGTACAGCCCTGGGCTTGGGTGGCGAATGCCATACGACATTGGCAAGGTGCATCCCGCCGAGGCCCTTGCCAGGGAGATCGAGAGAATCAAAACTGCATGCTGCCCGCCGCACATCAAACGTCAGCGGATAGCTGCGTTCCAATTCGCCCTGGAGACAGACCTATGGTGTCAGACTTTGACACCTCCACATGTTGGATGCCTAACATGGCCGCAGCCGTACAGCCGCTCACCGCAGGCCCCCTGCAGCCAACCACAACACCCTACATGCCGTCGGCGCACGCTTTGCAACAGCAGCAGCAGCAGTCGCGACCTGTATTTGGGTATGCAGAACACGAGTTTCCTGTTGGAGTATCTGCAACCGGGGCCAAAATCATCAATAATGAGGACACGCTGCAGAAGCCGTGCTCTATTGGCGGGGCAATCTACCTTCCACCACCGTCACTGGAGGTGCACGGTAAGCCGCTCGCCACGGGCGGCCAGCAGCCATTTACAACCTCTTCAGCGCAATCAACTCCCGTACAACAGGAACAACAGCGGGCGCGGATGGACTCAAGAGGATTGCATCACCTGACGCTACAGCCTGTTCAGTCCCTTGCACCTGTGCGAACGCAGCTGGGATCTCAACAGCATTTTCAGTATGACATCCCACCCACACAGTGTATTGACGAGCAGCCCAACAGCTTCATGGCCGCAACCCAGGTGATCGCCACCGACACACAGGCCATGTATGATCCCAGCATATTAACTGCAACGCAAATTGCGCAGGTTCCCAGTGTCAGCCCTAACCGTCACACTCATCATCTCCTTGATGTGCCACCGACACAACCCAATCACCCATTCGACCTATGAGTGGGTCCATGCGGCATGTCATGGGATGTCCAGATGGTACTAATTTACTGATTTGGATCTCTCGTTCTGCTCGTTGCTCTCTCGTTCTGAACAGTTTCCATTCAGTTTACCAAGCAACGGTTTATGTGCCTAACGCACGCCTGATGCAAGGCTCAACTGTGCACCTATGTGCTATATAGGCAATGCAGTCTTTTTATCATAGTTGTTTTGTTGTGGTGCTTGTCTGGTGATGTTGAGCTGTCATGGTGGTTGGCTACTAGAGCTCTGGAAATCGTGCTGGACCAGAATGTGCCGTACAACTGTCATGTCCTCACACAACGACGTGATGTTCTTATAACGCTTACAACACAGCGCTTGTGTGCAGCGACAATGTAGCGCACGGTCTGATGCGACCAATGCGTTTGTAATGTTGTACATCCGCTTATTGTGATTTGCATTGTGATTTGCAGTGCAATCGTACATTCCGAAGCATCGCATCGTGTCAGGTATCAACGTTCCTCCCACGCCGATGGACGAGCAAACAACAAGAAATGTGCAAGAAGATAATTCAACAGCCAGCCACACGAACTCTACATGCAGGCCTTCCACCTGTCCATCCACTGAATAACGGAAGTCGCCTGCCCGTTCACCCGAGCGTTTTTGAAAAGGCCTCCATCCAGCCGTGTCACCTGCCCGACCCACGGCTTTGCAGTGCCCACATCCTTGCACTCAAAGCATGTCTTGAACAGAAACTTCCCGTACACATCAACTCCCCATGCTACTGCCTCACTGTGGAGCCCGCCCTTCGCTTCACAGAATCTTGACGTCCCGTGCAGGTAGATGACCGGGACCGTTTGGTTGCTGTGCGGCACCACACGGCGCACACGATGGCTTTCGATGCCTGGGTCCTCACGCCGCATAATGTCCTTCAGATACGCGTCCAGGTCCGGAAAAGGCGACCCAGCTGCAAACATCATCAGCACAGGGGGGTCAACGGGCTTCCCAATACGCAGAACGGCTGTACTTGCAAAAACCCACCTGCGTGAATAATGCCCGTATTCATGGTGTCCACCATACGTACATCCTGCCTCACGCGTGGGACGTCCATCTGCCGAGTCGTGTCGCACAGCAGCGTCCGCCCGAACGCCCGAACTGTATTCGAAAAGGAAACAGGGCAGCCATGTTTCCCAATTGCACAGTACACAATGGCAAGCACGCACAATGGAAAGTGCAGGAAAGGCACCTGCACGCACTATGACATGGCACCTGCCCACTGCACTTACACTTGACCATAACAACACTTGCCCACCTTGCGGTGCGTCGATGACTGCACCTGTGCTGCCGGGGTCACAGGTCACGACCCCCGCCATAAAGAGTGCTCGTTCATCGCCGGCTGTGAAAGAGGGCAAGCTGAGCCTGGAAGTGGGCCTGAACGGACGACCTGGTTCGGACGCTTTGCTGCACAACATCCCACGCAGGAGCCTGTTTGGTGTGTAAACTCCCATATCCAAAACTGAGGACACACCACCGGTCAGGCCCAAAAGCGCGGCCACCGGTGGTCGGGTGCCCACGAAGTCCACGAGCAATCTAGCCAGTGCCCCCACGGCAGCGGGTCCAGCCCAGCTTATGCCTGGGATGTGCAGAACAAGTCGCCTAGAGGCCTTGTGAATATGACTTGCGTCAAGCTCCAAGCTGGCAGCCCGACTGATGCGCCTGCCCACAAACAAATCTAGAACTGTGTCCAGCTCTTGAAGCAAGACCGATATAATGTAGTCGATCCGCTGTACAGGTCGATCAATGCTTGGAGTGTACTCCACGTCGAAGTAGAGATGGCAAGGCCTTGTAAGAATTATTTCATAACTATGTGGCCTCCGCCCATTGATAACGTCTTGAAAATATTGCTGTCTGTTGCACAATATGTATACGTGGTACGTCTTCGAACTGGTCTCGCTGTTCTTTTCCTCGGCTATTAGCAACGTATTTAATCCACGTGCCTGACAACAGGCCAATGCTTCACAGTACGATTTGAGGACCAACGCGGACATTTCTTCTTTGAGAACCTTGACTTCAATAGATTATGTCAATTTTCGTTACAAATGTCATGTACGACAAACAAACCACCCCCTTCACAATATCATGTTCTTTAGGGCAGAAATCCTGGACAGCGAATGTCCTCAGGCCCTTGGATGGACGGACGGGATGGATGGCCCAAACCACCCCCCCCTTCCCCTCAGGCCCTTGGATGGACGGACGGGATGGATGGCCCAAACCACCCCCCCCCTTCCCCTCAGGCCCTTGGATGGACGGACGGGATGGATGGCCCAAACCATGGACGGACGGGATGGATGGCCCAAACCCCCCCCCCTTCCCCCTCAGGCCCTTGGATGGACGGACGGGATGGATGGCCCAAACCACCCCCCCCCCTTCCCCCTCTGGCCCTTGGATGGACGGACGGGATGGATGGCCCAAACCACCCCCCCCCTTCCCCCTCAGGCCCTTGGATGGACGGACGGGATGGATGGCCCAAACCCCCCCCCCTTCCCCTCGGCCCTTGGATGGACGGACGGGATGGATGGCCCAAACCAACCCCCCTTTCCCCCTCGGGCCCTTGGATGGACGGACGGGATGGATGGCCCAAACCAACCCCCCTTTCCCCCTCGGGCCCTTGGATGGACGGACGGGATGGATGGCCCAAACCAACCCCCCCCCTTCCCCTCAGGCCCTTGGATGGACGGACGGGATGGATGGCCCAAACCCCCCCCCCTTTCCCCTTCGGGCCCTTGGATGGACGGACGGGATGGATGGCCCAAACCACCCCCCCCCCTTCCCCTCGGGCCCTTGGATGGACGGACGGGATGGATGGCCCAACCCCCCCCTTTCCCCCTCAGGCCCTTGGATGGACGGACGGGATGGATGGCCCAACCCCCCCCCTTCCCCTCAGGCTCTTGGATGGACGGACGGGATGGATGGCCCAAACCACCCCCCCCTTCCCCTCAGGCCCTTGGATGGACGGACGGGATGGATGGCCCAAACCCCCCCCCCTTCCCCCTCAGGCCCTTTGGATGGACGGACGGGATGGATGGCCCAAACCACCCCCCCCTTCCCCTCGGCCCTTGGATGGACGGACGGGATGGATGGCCCAACCCCCCCCCCTTTCCCCCTCAGGCCCTTGGATGGACGGACGGGATGGATGGCCCAAACCCCCCCCCCTTTCCCCTTCGGGCCCTTGGATGGACGGACGGGATGGATGGCCCAAACCACCCCCCCCCTTCCCCTCGGGCCCTTGGATGGACGGACGGGATGGATGGCCCAAACCCCCCCCCCCCTTCCCCTCAGGCCCTTGGATGGACGGACGGGATGGATGGCCCAAACCCCCCCTTCCCCCTCAGGCCCTTGGATGGACGGACGGGATGGATGGCCCAAACCACCCCCCCTTCCCCTCGGGCCCTTGGATGGACGGACGGGATGGATGGCCCAAACCACCCCCCTCCCCCCTTCGGCCCTTGGATGTCCTGGATGGATGGGGTGCCTGGGCTGGATAAACCACCGTCCATTAAGCCTTTGTCAAACAGTACGTACCACACGTACTAATGTCGATGCCGCCGGTGGTGGGCACTACTGGCGGGCACATCGGAACGACGCCTCCTCATCCTTCTCATTGCCACTTTCTGATTTGTGATAATGCTTGCAAAATCTTTTGTGACTACTGATCAACTCTGCGCAGTCAGTCAGGCAATTAATGAGTCTATCTGCGCTTGCAGTTTACAACACACGGTATATTTACGATGAAAAGTGCTTACAATGATAATTATTTATAGGTTAAAATTGCAGGTACGCGTGCGGATCAAGCACAGTATATGGCGATGTCACGGTGTAGAGATCTACTTGTAGTCTTCAAAGCCGATAATAGATTGTTCACGTAGGAAATGATAAGAAAAAGGATGGATGAATGGCGGGACGGGTTAGGGCCAGGGTTGCGTGGCTTCTATTCAGAAATGATGGCTTTCAATACATCGCAGCAGCAGTGCTTCCTGCAAGAAATGCTGATCTTTAATTATTCAGAAACGAAGGCCTTACTTCGTTTTGCGGGCGAAGCCGTGCCACGGCCGTGTTCGCGACAGTGCTTCGTTCGACCTTTCATTTTAGACAACGAAGGCCTCCGTTATAAAACGGTATTGTGTCCTTGGTTTTGTAACGAGGGTCTCAATGGCTCAAAAACGAAGGCAAACGAATCGGTGCAAAACGAAGGGGAAACCGAAGCAAAAACGAAGCGTAAACGAAATCTCGGCGTTCCCAGAGTGTTCGCAAACCAGTTATTTGGTCTGAAAGGTAATGGGGGGGTGGGGAGGAGCCTGGACGAGCGAGCGGACGAGCACCTTGACCGAGGCCGTAGTATGCCCCGCCTGCTGACGTGTCCAGCTAGCGCCCTTTTGACCGCGTAAGATAAGACAAGCACGATTCACACTAATACGCACTTCATCGGAATATGCGCGTTGTCATATGAATGCAAGGCGGCCCTGGAGGCGCTTCGACAGGACATCCCATATGGGTGGTGGACAACGAGGTGGCCACGGTGCAAACCGAGGCGAACCCCGCCCCCTCCCCCCCCCCCGGGCGGAAGGAAGTAGCGGATGGATACGTGGGTGATGAAGCGTTTGTAGTGGAGGCTGCAAACTGGCCGCCGTACACTGTCACTCCGCGAGTACATCGTGCGGTATGGTACTGCTGAATGAATGAACTGTACGGTACGGTACAACAAAGCCGTACAGACGCTCACAATATAAGGAAATCAAATGCATGGGTCCCCAACCATCCGGTAAGGCTTTGCGTCTTACAGGTACGGTGCTACAGTTGCACGCACGGGGTTGTCTAGGGGGGACGTGTGGCGCACACGCGATTGTTCTGTGAAGTGCTCTGGGTGGAGGATACCGCACCCCAAGTGCCGATGATGGTTTTAAAGGTGATGACGGAGTACATGAAGAGGATGTGGATGCCAGCCAATAAGGAGGCGCAGTGGCGGTTGGCGGTTGATGGGATCCGTATGCTGGGAAACTCGCACACGAGGTAGGGGGGCAGCTGTGAACCCCTTGCGGGTGCGGGACAAACCAGGGAACGAACTGGGCGGGGCAGTGCGGCCGATGCCGAGGCAGCACCACTTTTGGGGCTGCGGGGTGGCCCAAGCAAGTGTCGCGTTAGTTAATCGACGCAAGATGAATTCGAAGACAGCATGTGTGGCTAGCCCGCCCATATATACACACATACCCCCACACGCAGGAGTGAAATCAGTGCGCGTTAGACGTTATTGTTGTTTTGACGGGAACAAGTGCGTGCCATGGAAACGGGCGGGCGCGCGATGAGGGCCGCCCGGTCCAGGGCCGCGGACGGTGCCCCACAGCCAGGCCAAGGTATTTCGTCTTCGTCCAGTGGCCGCAGAGTGGTGGGTCCGAGTGGGCCCGCGGGGGACGGAGGGGCGAATGTGTGATGTCTACCTGGACCATTGGTGCCCTTGGTAGCTAGGCAGGGCAGGGAGGTAATAGATCCGGTGGGACCGTTTGGATAAGGCCCTGATTACCCTGACGGTGGCTCGCGAGCGAGCCCCCGTCGCCTTACTTCCAAGACTACCGCAGACTTGGCTGGGGACGGCGCCGACGGCCAAGATGGAGGTGAATCCTGACGACTCCCAAGCCGTACACAACGCGAAACAAAGCAACCCTTTACTGTACTGCATCTGCGCCACGCCATGTATGTACGTACAGAGCTCTACGCGCGCCAATCAACACCGACCTTTCCGTCGCCGTCGTGGTCGCCGCGACCGTTGCACCGTCGCAGTTACATACAGAGTGGTACCGAAACCCAACCAACACCTACTCACCCCTCGAGCTGGCCGGTGCAGCTCCGGTACCGGAACCGCGGTTCCACCCCGCCCCGCACCGCACCGGCCTGCTGCCGCACCGCCATGCCCCTTTCGCTATCTAACAGCAGGGCGGGGCGCCCTGGGGGCTGATTCCCGCTGATGAGCGGGCTTGATCTCGCTCTGGCAGCCTGCTGGCTATGTTTGGTTCTCAACAGGAAAGGGGTGGTTTAGATGGTTCTCTGGTAGCTAGCGTGCGTGGCTGCGGGGTGTGTTTCATATTCGGTGCACATGCGGAGCTTGTCCGGTGCGTGACATACGGTGGCACGGTGCGGTTTCGTTTATGCAGTATGTGTATGTGTGGTGTATATGGCTGTCACCGATGACACGCGGGGTCCAGTCCTTAGCATGCTCAAATTTTCGTGTGCCGATCCACATGGAACCTGCTGCCCAGCCGGCCCAGCCAACCGCACCAAGCAAACCGCACACTCCGTCCACACCTCGCTCCTTACTTGACGGGACATCCCCCGCGCGCCCGCCTACTAGCCCTACTAGCCCACGCCGCCAAAACCAAAACGCGGGCGAATGAAGGCAGCAGGGAGTACGGTTCAACTTATTACCTTGCTTGGCGCGTGGGAGACAAGTAATAAGGGCATCTCAAATAAAGGTAAGCAACTGACTGGGGGATAGGGAGGGAGGGGTTTGGTAGATTTACAATAAGTACCGGCGGTCGGTTTGGCATCCCGCTGCGCCGGCATCGACTTATTACATCCGTTGGGCCAGCCAATCGAATCCGCCACAATCGTGAGGACGGACGGAGTGGATGGCCTCGAAAGCCGAGCGATGGAAGGGACAGCTCGAGCGAGTTGGTTGATTGTGCACGCCATCAAGCTAGCGTGTCGTCGCACCAGCCAAATGGCAGTTATGGCACCAGCCAAATAATGGCACCGGCCAAATGCATGGTCCGGCAATGTCCCAGCGAGAACAAAGAAGGTTTCGCGGGACTGCCCTGCATGGTATGTACGTAGCGCCAAATAAATCGGATGTAGCAAGGCGGGTCGGTAGCTAGCTGGGTACGTAAAATAAATAAACGACGTGCCGCAAGCGGATGCTTACTTGCCTTCGTGCCTACCTGCATGCCAGCGTGCGTGATTAAAGAACGTGATAATACTGAAGAAGTAGATGCGGGCGAGCGACCAACCGCCGAGCGACCGTCAATCAACGTCAATCAACGAACGAACCATCAGCTGCGGTACGTACATACCACTGTGTACTTCCCTTCCGTTTCAAGTAGTAACCCTCGCAAGTTTTGCTCGTCCTGCTCGTCCATGGATCGATCGATTTGGCATTCTGGCTCCATCGTCGCTCGTCACAATACGGACGCGCGGCCAGCAGCTGCCAGCCACATGGCGCGTTCAATATTTTTTGATACGCGAAGTATGCATCATGCAGGTGTATTTACATACGTCGTTGAAAACGTGATTTGCGAGCATGTCGTCTGATGATGGCGAAACCATGCGCCTGACTAGGCAAATATAAAGTGCAAAAAGGATACAAGCATTTCCTCAACGTCCCTCGCTCAGTCATCCATGTGCTCCGACGCAAATGAACGCGAACGCGCGCCGCAACTTGTCTTGCCAATGCAAATCCACATTCTGTATCCTTGAGCACACTGAGCTTGGCGAACGCGCCCCCCTTCCTTGATGTCCCTCGCAACCGCGTACCGCTTGTACAGTGTACAGGGGCCCACATACGGGTCTCACAGAAGGCCTAAATGACCCCTGAAAGAAAGGGATATAACCCTCTTTTCCTTTCGGAAAAACCGGGTACGTAGTAGTAGGAGCTTGGCGTACTTATTTGGACTCGACACATGCATTGCTTTAGCATAAACATGTGTCCCGTACTCGTCGCTAACATTGTGTGGGTCGTGCCATTACGCGCGCTGCCTCACTATTTGCTCACCCCGAATATCGTTCTGTCGCCATTAACTGATATATTACCGTTTCGGGTTGGCGCCCCATACACACCGCGCAGCGGCTTCACGACCCCCACTACACCCCTGGCTAGGGCTGCCTCCTTTCCGGACAGTCCTCTCACCAGATGACGTACACCGCCTGCATCCGATACCGCGGGGCCTTAGGGCGGCGGTTGCGCGCGTTCGGCCGCGTGACTGCGCAGGGGGCCCCGTGCTCCCTGCTGTCCCTGCCTCCGGTCCACGCCATCTTACAGCCCGGCTCCTCCCACACCGGAGGGTCTGCCTGGAGAGCTAGGAGATCCTCAGCCGCGCCGCACTCCATCACGCATGCCTCCTCACTCACATCACTGGCGAGCGCCCTAGTGCTCTTGTCGGCTTCTTGCGCGGCCGCGTGCTCCCCTGCCTTGGACACCCGAGGTGTGGCCCCCTTAATATCCGCGGGTCCGTACATCCCGGCCCATGGTGAGAGCGGCGCCTAGTCCGACAGTCCCTATCAGCAACCAAGGGCCACATACCAGCAACCAGGGCCACACCGTGGCATCGTTCAGCACCTACCCAAGGCAAAAAGAGCGCCGGCGCCCGCTGTGGCGCCGGACCTGTTCTAGAGCCCCCACCCCGTGGGGCTCCAAACACTGCGTAGCGTCAGCCTAGGCGAGCCCCTCGCCCGAGCGGGCACCCCTGCCCCGGGGCCTCCCGAATCGTCCGGGCCATCCTTCCCGCGGTCTTAGCCCATCCCCACCAAGGCGTCGGGCCTGCCCCTCCATGACCCGTGCAGGTGGGCTATACCTTGCGCACCGCTCGGCCTGTGCTGATCAACGCCTCGGCCAGCAACTTGGCCTGGTCGCCCACATCGTAGTGCTTGAAATTGCACTTCAGGCCCAGCGGCTTCCTAGAGCACTCGCCCTTCCAAGCATAACTGGTGCACAACTTCTCGCCATCCTTCGGGCCGTGGTACGCGGCGTCGGTCACCTGCTGCTCGGTGACCGGGTGGTACCCAAGGCAACTTCCCGTTCACTGCCGCGACCACCTTCGCGGGCGCGCTCGTGCGGCTCTTCTGCTGCGCGCCCATGTTATCGCGCGGCTGCGGCTGCGGCGGGCCGCCCCCAGGCGCCACTTCCCGCGTCCCCTCCGTAGGCAAACCCGCCTCCCGGGCCTGCCGCCGCGCCGGCCCCCTGCCACGCCCTCTTCACCAAGCTCTTTGATTGGAGGGCCCAGGCGTCGTTGAGGCACCGCGCGATCCTCGCCAGTTGAACGACCGGCCGCCAGCCGAGGTCTTGCAGCTCCTGGTAAGTCGGGGGCTCCTGCTCACCGCCCGAAGGGCCGCCGCCACCCACGGGGCCTGCGATCCGGCCCGCTGCTGCAGGACCCGTATTAGCCCCTCAGGGAGCGCCTCCTGGATCAGGAGCTCGGTGGCCGCGGCCTTAAAGCTCTCTATCGGGTCATTCTTCGCCCGCTGCCCGATCTCGAAACACAACGCGTGGATCTGCGGCCCCGCTTCTGCCTTCGTCGCGCTCTGTAGCTCGCTGGCGACCCCGTCTCCTGCGTTCGCCAGGGCGTCGATCACCATCTGCAGATTGGCCTGGAGAGCGGCCAGAACCACCGTTTTGACCGACCGGATGCCGGCTGCCTCAACTATCGCGGTCAGCTGCGCCAGGGCAAGGGCTCGCATCTGATCGGAGGGCAGCGAGTCCCCTGGTTGCCGGCCGGCCCAGCGGAGGTGTTCCCGCACCACCGCGCGCCTCCTCTCCTGCGCGGATTGCACCTGTCCTGGCCCGGCGGGCGCTTCCCCCGGCGCCGGCAGGTCGGTGGCCACAGGCGGCGCCGCCGCCATTAGGAGCGGCGTCGCCCCTCTTGGCAAGGCCGCGCCTGCCCCCGGCTGCGGGAGGGCCTGCATCAGCTGTGCCAACGCCGCCCGGGTTGGCGGCAGTAGCGGGGGCAGCCCCGCCAGACCCCCAGCTTGCGCCGCTAGCAGCGCCCGCAGCAGTTGTTGGTCCTGGCTGTCCGCCGACCCGCCGCTGGTGCTGCGGCGCCGGCGGGCCCGGCGATCATCACTGTCGTCACCGCCTTCCGAGGTGCGCTTGGAGCAAAGCTCTCGCCCCCGCTGGCCGGCTGGGCCACTGTTGGATCGCACCCGCCGCGCGCCTTCCCCGCTAGCCGCGCGGCCCCGACTCGGGCGTGACGGAGCCCGGCCCCGGCCAGCCGAGCTCCCCCGGCGCGCGGGCCGCCCGGCCACCTGGGCCGCGCGGCGTGCCAGCTCCGCCGGTGCAAGCACACCCATGCCGGGCAAGCGACCCGCCCCATGGGCCCCGGCTGTGCGAATGCGTTGCGGCAGCATAGTGAGGCCTGGGTGCTCCGCGCAGCGGCAGCCTACCCGCAGGGGCTGTGCGAATGCGTTGCAGCAGCATAGTGGGGCCTGGGTGCTCCGCGCAGCGGCAGCCTATCCGCAGGGACCGTGCGAACGCGTCGTGGCGGGTTCATGCATGTGGCGCCCTGCACCTTGGGTTTCCCTGCCCGCCTGTCCCCGGCGCGGTCCCCCGCAGCTCGTCACCCACCGATTCCGGCCCGCTGCCAGGGTCGTCGCCTGACGTGTCCGGTTCGTCCGCCGAGGTCGCGCCTTCGCTCGGCTCGTCGCCCGAGTAGCTATTCTCTTCCTCATATCTGCTTGACTGGGGAGGCAAGCAATCGTAGCGTTAACGCGTCGTCTCTCCAACGCACCGTGTTCCCCCTTATGATTGCGCGCCAGACGCTGACCCGTCCCTCCAATCCACCTCGCCGCTTGCTCGCTAAATTTTTCCCGTTCCCCTCAAAAATGGATCCCCTGATCATTGCGTTCCTATCTTAGCCTGGCGACTGTGACCCCTCGTGTTGACTGTTCCCCGGTTATCAAGAGTGTATCCCTACCGCATACAATTGTAAGTTACTCGCCAGTCTCATTGTTGCGCCTGCCTCCGTCTCCCGTGTCTCTCTCAATCCTGCCGTACCGTACTACAGTCCGAGCATTGAAACATTGCTAAGAATTCCACAAGAAGAAAGTTGAGGTAGGATGGCACCTGGTGGCAAACCTGTAGTTCAGAAGACAAGAATCAACAGGCAGAAGCCGGGCAATACAGTCCTGAGGTTATGCACGGGTGGGACCAGGTGCAGTGTTAGGGCTCGTGGGGCCCTTGGATGGCGGATGGACGGGTCGGGTGCGTCGGCCACGGGCTGGGTCCACATGGATTGCAGATGGGGTCACACGAGGGGGAAGTATGGGATGCTTGAGCTTGGCAACACGGTGAGACACTGATTTATAATGTTCCAGCCAAGGCGAGGTGGGCCCCAAGCACGGGTAGGGTCAGGTGGGTTGGACATGGTGGGGATCAACAGGCAGGAGCTGGGCATGCCAGCAGGCACGGGTAGCACTTAGGGAGGGGGGCATGGGTTGGGTGTACCCCGAGAAGGCTGGGATGCAGATGGGATTAGGTCAGGATGGGCTTGGCCCGATGGATGGATAGCGATGGATGTCGAACCAGGTGCCGATGGGGCCTGGGATGGCCCTTGCATTGCCTCTGCAAATGGGCAACTCCCACATGCGCCCGCGGCGGTGGCCCGGTGTGGCTGCGGGACGTTTCCCGCGGCGGGTGGTGGGGAAGCCACCACGCGGCAGCATCACTTCT
This sequence comes from Eudorina sp. 2006-703-Eu-15, assembly GCA_003117195.1. Lineage (NCBI taxonomy): Eukaryota > Viridiplantae > Chlorophyta > Chlorophyceae > Chlamydomonadales > Volvocaceae > Eudorina > Eudorina sp. 2006-703-Eu-15. The sequence continues at coordinate 19,903 of BDSI01000490.1, forward strand.
GGGCCTGCCGCGTGGCCCTGGCCGTGATGGGAATTACAGCTGGGGGCTCGGGTGAGCCGGGCGCAGCTCTGGGGGCTCGGGTTAGCCGCCGCCCCGCGGAGGGCAGCTTCCCGTGTGGGGCCGATCTTGGCGCCGGGTCCTCCAGTTGGGGGTCCCCATGCGTGGCTGGGGCTCCGTGGGCTCCTTCCATCCAGTGTTGCGGGTGGCCGGGGGACCCTGCAGCGTGCAGGGCCGCCCCCGAGGACTGACGGTCGGTGGGTTTTCTTGCGCCCCGCAGGCGGGCCTGCTTCTGGCCCCGGCTGGGGGCGGTCGGGTGCTTGGTGGGTGAGGGGCTTCCTGCCAGCGACTGCCGCACATCTTCATGAGCCAGGCGTGGGCGTCCAGGACCTGAAGCTTCAGCGGCGCAGGACGCGTCCGGGGTGGGGGTACTGGACCTTGGGGTGCCTGTGTGGGCGACTTCCCCCATGTTCTGCATGATCCGTTCCCGGTGCGACCGTGGTGCGTCGCTCTTGCCCCATAGGTAGTGCTGTCCCGCTGGCAGTCTCAGCGTGTTTGGGTGGTTCTGCTGGCGGGTTCCTGTCCCAGCTCGCTTTTCGCGGCGATGTAGTGCGAGAATGCCTCGCTGCTTTGTCGGTGGGGTGCCACAGCTCGCGGGGTTTCTCCTGTGAGGCACCGATGACGGATCCCTTTCACGGGGACCGCGCATTTTCGGCTGCGGAGACCTTCCTCTTACGGAACCTGACCGTTATTGGAGATGCAAAATTCGGACGTCCAATGAAAACTGATTGATCAGTGCGAATGAGGAATGAATAAGGTAAGAAAGAGGCCTAGATGTCAAGGACGAGATGAGTGACTGTGAATGCCGACCCCAGGGATCAGACGACGTCAGTGTTGTCCTTGGTATTGTCGATCGGGGTCATGTGAGGCGGGGTTCGAGGTCCCGGGGGGACTGTGCTCGTGCCTTCACATGGATTGAGATGCTGTCGGGGGTTTATCAGGTGCAGATGGTGTTTCAGGGCAGAGGGGTCAGGAACGCGCGCGCGTGGATCGGGCATGGGTGACGCTTGCCCCTAGCATTGGTGAGGTGCAGATGCAATTGGGCCCGGGTGGGGATGCGGTCGCTGGGGCATTCCAGCAGGTACAGATAGCACTTCGGCAGGGGTCAGGTTGGGTGCCAATGGGGGCTACTCCTGCACTTTGAAGGTTACAGACGGGGTCGGGCCCGGGTACGTACGGTAAGCCTTTGCGACGTACATTGCCCAAAGCATGGATGGGATGCAGTTGGGGGTTTTCCAGGTATAGGTGGATTACCGGGAGGGGTCCGGGATGCGTGGGTTTGGACATGGGTGGGGTGTACATAGTGTACATGCCCCGAGAAGGTCCGAAATGCAGATGGTATCAGGCAAAGTCGGGCTTGGCCCGAGAGGTCCAACGAAACAGGTGCAGATGGGGCCTGGAAGAACCCCTGCACTGCCTCCACGTACGAATGTTGGCATATGCCGCAAGACGGTGGGGCGGGGCGGAGGTGGCACCGGCGGCGGCGGTCGTGGTGGGCAGTGCCCCGGTCAAAGTAGGAGGACTGCGGCAATGCGCGGATGAGAGTGTGGTTCTTGGCATTGCCGGGGTCATGCGTCAGTGGGGTCGGGCCACGGACCGACTGGACCTTTCTGTTTCGTCCAGTCAACATGCAACCATGTGGACGTCGTCTACATCGATACACCCTGCTTCGCCGAAATGTATGCAGCATTCATGAGGATTCATGCTCTCTTTCATTCAAGTGATGCGATCGGCCCCTACGCCCTTCTTCACATCCTTTCATCAAACCTACGGTACACAAAACAAAAAGCGGGATTGCCGCAGGCCCTTCTCGTATATTGTAGGCATGTTGGCCACGAAGCAGGGCGTCGAAGGGCGGGTGTACTACCACGTACACTAGTGTACGTATCATCACTGCTGGCTGACCAGCAACAGGTCCGTCCATGAATAGACAAAGTCCAAGTAAGCTCAGCCGAATTTCTGACATGTTGCGTGAGCGAGGTTGGGTTCGTTATAACTACGAACACCAAGTGACGAGTGCTTATTAATGGAACGCGCACCACCAAGTTGCGTACCTCGACCCTGAAAGTTCGTTGCCTGCTGCGCGTTTCATTTGTGCAGTTGGAAGGCTTCACCCACCTAGCTACGTACCACAACTCTGCACCGCGTGCGACCCAAGAAACGATGACCGCATGCATGACCGTCCATGATCACGCACCGTGAAACAAATAAAATCCTCACAATAGTTCCGTTGCTGCCACTCTAGAGCGCGGTCGTTGTATGCAGATGTATGTACGACCCGCTTTGGTGATAGACGTGCCTGAAGTTGCTTTTGTGACGTACCGTCGGTACACTAATCCGAGCGATGGATGGCGGTGCACCCAGCGAGCTTATCTTGCTTGCTGTCGATTTCGTTTGCGTCGGGCACCCGGCGGCCCTAAGAACTCGGAATGAAACACTCTAGTTACAGTATTCGACCCGCGCGGGGGGTCATCGATAACGAACGGCCGAGGCCTGCTCACCTCACCACATACGGTACATATCAGCAAATACAGCAGCCGCACCCCCAATATGGGGTTGCAAGGCGCACCGAACCAGCACTACGTGCCCTTACCCGCGTACACTACTGCTCGCGGCGTAACTAGCTCTCCATGCATGACCAATGACGACGTACGACGACTACGCATAGCACAGTCGATGCACAGCGAGCGTTGACTTAATATGTAAGTGGGCGGGCACTTAGAATGCCAATCTCCCGGAGGCATGCAGAACACTACAGCAAGTTCCTGCTGCTTCGCAGTGGGGACTACCTCATGGCGGCAATCACCTACCTTGATGGCGGTGGCGGAGGGCCGCCGTCAGCCAGATGTTGGCGACAGTTCATCATCAGTGCGTGAGCGAGACCTACCGACACACACATCCCGCCAAATACCGTCATACACAGACTCGTCCGCGAGCGTCGCAGACGATCCGCGCGTATTGTAACATACAAGTCTTCGTGTATGTCTGTCTGGCGCACCGAGCAAGAGCAGTACTTCGTTGCTGGTCGGTCACCTTGCCTACCTGCCAAGTAATAAGCCGTACCCAGCCAACGGAAAGGAAACCAAACCGCGCGAGCGCCCTCCATCTCATTGTCCCAGCAGGCGATTGCGTGCCTGTTGAAATCCCCAGACCCCGCCCGCTCCTGTCCCTACAACGTTTGCCTCGTAAATATTTTCACTGGTGATTTCTGCTACGGCGGACGAGGCGGAACACTTCGACTTCCGACGTCCGATCTCGAACGTCTTCGAGCGAGCGGCCGGCGCAGCACGCAGTGCGTGGCGACGGCGGAGCATGCTGGCCATGGACCGAATCGAGTCTCGGTCTCCATACGCATACAGCTGCAGCCTCTGCACCCACCCACAGCCTCAGCCACCTCGCGCGTGGCGACGGCGGAGGCCACCGCTCCAAGGCCCGGCCCGGCCCAAGGCCCCTGCATGCATGTCTTGCGACGGACGAACACTAACAAAAAGATACCACACATACACAACACAACCGACGGCTGCGGAGCCGCAGTTGACATCTCGGCTCCCTCCCCGTCCCTCGGTTGCTTACGCGAGTCTACTTGCTTGGTGTGATGAGTCAACCTGTGGTGCAAGTTCCAGGACGGAGAGGCCCTCCGCGTGGAGCCCCGAAACGCCACCTTGGAGAAGTGAACATGTCTCCGCTCTTCAAAAGGACAAGATGAGGGGAAGGGCCCCTCCTTGATGGTGAGGGAGGGGAGCGGCCGCGCGCAGGGGCGGGACCACCCCGCAACCCAAGGCAGGCGACCTCGCGCCACAATGCAGCTGCACCTACCTTCCCCGTTCTTTCTTGCGTCTACAAAATAATGCCGTCCTTCCTGCCCTGCACCCTGACCCCGCTCCACTGGCGTCCCAAGGACACACCGCACGGCCCATGCATGAAAGGTGATCGCATCATCGCGCCCATAAGAAGCGACCCGTCTCGGAACCCATACAACTAACCAGACCCTGAACCTACCTACACACCTACTGCCAAGCCACGCACTGGGCCCATAGCACCAGCAGAGCCGCGGCCGTGCCCGCCAGCGCCGCCGGCGCCAGCCCCGAAACCATGTACCTGCAGCACCGCATCCTGACCCCCAAGTCCTTCAGCCCCAGGCCCCAGCGGAGCGCCGTCAGCGAGCCGCTCAGCGACAGGGCTGGCGCCATGCTGGCGGCCACCACCAGCGCTAGCTGCGCGCCCCGGTGCGCAGGACTGACGTGATGAGGAGCGACCCCGCCGCCGGGGCCGCCGGGTGAGGCTGCGGATGCGAGGCCGGGAGAGCCATCGGGGCCCTCCAAGCCGCCGCCGGCGGTCGCCGCCGAGGCCGCGGCCGCTGCCGTGATGGCCGTGAGGAACTCGGGCCTCATCATGATGCGGGACAGCAACAGAGCGGCGGTCTGGCCGGTCATGCCCAGAGACAGCAGCACGGCCAGCCAGCCCAGAGCGAACACGGCGCCGGCCACGCCGGCGGGGCTGGCTGCGTCGGAGGCAACGCCGCTGGCCAGGGCCAGGGCGTCCGCGGCGGCGGCGTCCGGGTCGTCCTCCAGTAACGGGATGGGGTCTTTGTAATCGGCGATTGCGGTGAGGGCGTTCGCGAGCGAGTCCAGCCAACCGTGCACCTGCAGGCATTGTGCATCGGGTCGCCGGGCCAGGGTGGGCGCATGCAGCTTGTCATGCATGGAATACCGCTGACTGGCGACCCGGGTGAGGACTCAACTTGGCCTGGGGCAAACCGCTCTCTGATGCGCACAGGTGTAGCAGTTCGGACCCACCATCGGGGGACCACCTTGGTTTGCTGCAGTACAAGACCGCGCTCGCCGGCACCTGCCCTTCCAGGCAGCTGCGCCGGGTTAGTAGGCGCCACCGCTCTACATCCGTTGCTCCTGGCGGCTACCGCCCAGCCCATCCCTGCCCGCCCATCCC
>BDSI01000491.1:0-20000 GCA_003117195.1 Eudorina sp. 2006-703-Eu-15
CCCCCTTCCTTCTCTCCTCCCCTCTCGCTCGCTCTGCTCCTCTCTGTGTCCTTTCTCTCTCCTCCTCTCGCCCTCTCCTTCCTTCTCTCTCCTTCGCTCTGCTTCCCGTGTGTCCTTTCCCTTTCCTCCTCGCTCCCCCTCCCTCCCTCTCCGTCTCTCCTTTTCCGTCGGCCCCGCCCTCCCGGGTTGCGCCCCTTCCCTTTTTCCCCTTCCGCGCCCTCCGTCCTTCCGGTCTCGTCTTCTCGGTCCTTTCTCTCTCTCTCTCCTTCTCCTCCTCCTCTTCTCCCCTTCCCTGGCTCTTCTCTCGGTTGGCCCCGCCTCCCGGGTTGCCGCCCTTCCCTTTTTTCCCCTTCCGCGCCTCCGTCCTTCTCGGTCTCCGTCCTTCTCTCTCTCTCCTTCTCCTCCCTCCTCTTTCTCCCCTTCCCTGGCTCTTCTCTCGGTTGGCCCCGCCCTCCCGGGTTGCCGCCCCTTCCTTTTTCCGCCGCGCCTCCGTCCTTCTCGGTCTCCGTCCTTCTCTCTCTCTCCTTCTCCTCCCTCCTCTTTCTCCCCTTCCCTGGCTCTTCTCTCGGTTGGCCCCGCCCTCCCGGGTTGCCGCCCTTCCCTTTTTCCCCCTTCCGCGCCTCCGTCCTTCTCGGTCTCCGTCCTTCTCTCTCTCTCTCCTTCTCCTCTTCCGTCTCTCTCCCTCTGCGTCTCTCTGTGTCCTTTCTCTCTCTCCCTCCCTCCCTCTCCTTCCTTCTCTTTCCCTCTCTCTGCTCCCCTCTGTGTCCTTTCTCTCCCCCTCTCTCCCTTCTCTCCTCTCCGCGTCTCCCCTTCCTTCCCCCCCTTGTCTCTTCTCCCTCCGGCTGCCCCTTCCGTCTTCCTTCTCTCCCTCTCCCTCGCCCCTTCTTCCTTCTTCCTTTCTCCTTCTTGCTTTCCTCCTTCCTCCGTGCCTTCCTCCCCCCTCCCTCCTCTCCTCCCCCCTCCCTCCTTCCCTGCCCGCGTCGCCCTGGCCCGCGTTCTTCTGTGTCCTGGTCTCTCCCTCCCCCCCCCCCCCCCCTTCCCCCCCTTCGCCGCCCGGCCCCCCCCCCGCCGGGCGTGGTTCCCTTCCTTTCCTGTCGCCCTGGGCCCCCCGGCGCGGCGGGGTGCTCTCCCGCCTGGGCGCTCCTCTCCCCCTCTTCGCCCCCCGCGCTGCCTCTCCGTGGCTCGTCCGCCCGGCCCTCTCCCCCTTCCCCTCCTCCGTTGCCCCCCCGTCGTCTGCCGCGGCTTTCCCCCCTGCCGCGTGGCCTTCTCCTGCTTGGCGCCCGTTTTGGCCCTGTGGCCCTGCCGGGGGCCCCCCGGCTCTGCTCCCGCCTCCGCCCCGGCGGCTGTCTCCTTCGTCGGGTGCCCTCCTTGGGCCCGTGCCTCCGCCCCCCCCGTCTTCTGCCTTCGCGGCGTTCCGTCCTTCGCCTCCCGCTGTTCGCTTCGCCCCCTTGTCTTTTCCGCCCCGGGCCTTCCCCTTCTCTGCCTCGGCGGTTCCTCTCGTCCTGCGCCGCCTTCCTCTGGCGGCCTCGGTCCCCCCGTCGGGTCCCCTCCCCTGTCTCCCGCCGGTCTCCCCCCGCTCCCGTTCCCTCTTCGTGGGTGCCCCCTCCCCCGCTTGGTGCCTGCTGCTTCCCCCTGCTCGGCCGCGCCGCCCTCGCCGGCTCCCCCCGCCCCGTCGCTCTGCCCGCTTGGCTGCCCCCCGCCCGTTCTCCCTGTGGTCCCTTTTCTGCCCCCTCTCGCTTCCCTCCCGCCCGGCTCCCGGCTCGCTCGGCCCTGCTTTCCCCGTTTGTCTTCGTCCTGCCCCTCCCCCTCCCCTGCGCTTTTCCCCTTTTGTTCTCCCCGCGCTTTCTGTTCTCGTTGCGCTCCTCTTCGGCCCCCTGCGTTCTCTTTTCCCCGCTGTGCCGCCCCCGCCCCCTCCCCCCTGCCCCTGTCTTCCCCTGGCTCGGCGTGCCTCCGCCCCTTCGCCCTCGCCGCCGGGCCCGCGTCCCGCCTCCCCCTCCTGGCCTCCGTCCCCCCCGTTCCCCGTCGTGGTCTTTCCCCGTCGCCGCCGCTCCCCCTTCTTCTCCCCCTCTTCCGTTCTTTCCCCCCGTCGGCCTCGCGTCCCGCTCCCCCGGGTCTTCTTTCCCCGCTGTTTCTTCCCCGCCCGTTCCCTTGGCTGTGGTTTCGCTCGCTCGTCGCTCGGGCCCGTGGGCCTCTCGTTCCTCCCTTCCTGCGCGTCCCTCCTTCGCTGCCGCGGCCTTTGGCTCCCTTCCGCGCGTCCTCGTTCCTCCCGCCGTTTCCCCGCGCTTGGTTGCCTTTCTTCCCTTTGCCCTTCCGCGCCCTGGGCCGCCCTCCCCTTGTGTCCCCCTCCTTTGGGCCCCTCCCCCTGCTTTGTTTTCCTTCCCCCGTCGGCTTCCCCTTGTCCGTCCCCGTTCTGCGTTGGCTGTTCGTCGCCTCGGGCCCGCCGCCGCTTCTCCCGCCGTCCCCCCCGGCCCCGCCGCCGTCCGCCCCGCCGTTTCCCGCTGGGTCGCCCCCGCCGTCCCGCGCTTCCCCGCTGCCGCCCCCTCGGCCCCGCCCTCCGCGCCCCTCCTTTTCCCGCCGTTCCGGCTCCCCTTTTGCCGCCTTCCCTTCTCTCCCTTGTTCTCTCGCCTCGCGGCTGTTCCCCTTGGCGCCCTGCTGCGGTTCTGCGTCCGCCTTGGCCCGCTCGGCCCTGCTCCCCCGCTTTTCCCGGCCCGTCCCCGGCGCGCCGGCCCCCGCGCCCTGCGGTGCTTTCCCCCCTCTGCGCCCTCTCTCCGCCTGCTTCGCTTCCCGGGCCTTCGGTTGTTCCCCCGCCCGCGCCCTCTTCCCCGGGCCGCTGCCGCTGTCTCCGGGCTCGCTTGCGTTCCCGCCCGCCGCCTTGTCCCCGTCCGGGCCTCTTCCCCTTTTCCCTTTCGCTGGGCCGCGCGGCTCGCGCTCTTCCCCCGGCTTCCCCCCTCTCTTCGGCTCGCCTCCCCCCTGTCCCCTTGCTGTTCCCCTGGCCCCTTTCTCCCCTTCCGTCTTCCCCGTTCTCCTTTGCCTCTTTGCTCCTCCCCCCCGCTCTGCCCTCGCTGCCGCTTCCCCCCGGCTCCCGCCCGCGGCTTCGTCTCGCCCCCCCCGCCCTCCTCCTCCTGGCCGCGTCGCCCTTGCCTCCCTGGCCGCGTCTCGGTCGCGCGCTTCCGCGCCCTCCCTTTTCGGGCTCCTTGCTTCGGCCGGTGCGTTGTTCCCCCCTCCTTCGCGGCTTTCGCCTTCCCTGCCCCCCGTCCTGCTGTTTCTCTCCCTCCCCCCCTTTGTGGGCTCTCGGTTCGCGCGCCGTTTGGCCCCTTCCCTCGCCTCTCGTTCCTCCCGCCTCGCCCGTTCTGCTTCCCCCCCTGGCCCCCTTGGCGCTCCCCTTGCCTGCGCCGGTTCCCTTCCGCCCCCGCCCCGTCTTCCCTCTTTCCCGTTTGCGCCTCGGTGCCGGCTGTTTCCTCCCCCGCCCCTCTCCTCCTTCGCTTTCCCCGCTCCCCCTGCTCCCGCTCCCGCTCTCCTGGGGCCCCTTCGGCGGGCCCCCGCTCCTCGCTGGTTCGCTTCGTCTTTCGCCCCTCTCCCCCCGTCTGCCCCGCGCTTTGCCCGTCCGCCCCTCTCCGCGCCTCCCCCCGCGTTTCCTCTGGCTTCCCCCTGCTCCGGCCTCGTTCCCCCTCTTTCGGGTCCCCCCGGTCTGCTCGCCCTCCCCCCTTTCGCCGCCGCCCCCTGGTCGGTCGCTGGTGCCGGCCCCGGCCCTCCCCCCGTCCGGTTCCTTGCGCTTCCGGGTTTTCCCCCGCGCCCCCTCGCCTCCCTGTTCGCCTCCTTGGTCCGTGTTTCCCGCCGGGCCGCTTCCCGCTTTTCTGCCCGCGTCTTTCGGCTGCCGCTCCCGCCGGCCCCCGCCCCCTTTCCGCCTTGGTCCCCTCGGCGGCCTCGGCCGGCTTCCCTGGGTGGCTCCGCCTTTTCTCCGCCCCGTCCCCCCCCTCTGCCCCGCCCCCCGCCCCTTCCCTGGGCCGTTCGGCCCCCTTCCGCCTGGGCGCCCCCCCCCGCGCTCCTCGCTTCCCTCTCCCCCTTTCCCGCCCTTTTCCCTCTCTTTTCCCCGTTCTTTTCCTCTTTCCCTCCCGGTCCTTGTTCGCTCTCGTCTCTCCGCCGTCTTTCGCCTTCGCCGGGCTTTCCCTCCCCCTTCGGGCTGCCTTCCCCCCCCCCGCCTCGTGGCCCGCCCCCTCGTGCGCGGCCTCGGCCGGCCCCGCCGGGTTCTCCCCCTCTCTGCCGCGGCCTTCGCTCCGCCTTGCGCTCCGCCCGTCCCTGCGGGCGCTTCTCTCGCCTCCCCTTCTCCCCCGGGCGCTTTTCCCGTTGGGCTCTTCCCGGTTCGCTCGCCGTTCCTCGGGGCCTCCTTGTTCGTTTCTTTTCCCCCGCTTCCTGCTCTGCTTCCGTTCCGCGGGTCCTCTTGCCTGCGCTCCGGTCGCGGCCCTCCCTTGGGTTGTCCCTGCCCCGTCCGCTCCTCCTGCTTTGTGCCCCCCGCCGTCCCGCCGCCCTCTCCTCCCGCCCTCTCGCCCCCCGTTGCCTCCCCCGTCGCGGCCCGCTTCCCGGTCCCTGGTTTGCCCTCTGCCCTTCCGCCCCCCGGTTTCCTTCTTCCTCGGCCCCCCGCGCCGGCCCGCTCCCTCCCGCCCCCTCGCTCTTCTTCTTCTCCTCCCTCTGCGTCTCTCTGCGTCTTCCCCGCCGCTGCGGCCGCCCTGCTCTTGGCCGCCGCCTCGCGCGCCCTTTGCGTTCCCCGCTTCGCTGCTTCCCGTCTTTCTGCCCTTCCCCCCCGTCTCGCCTTTCGCTGCGTTCTTCCTCGCTCTGCGCGCCCCGCTCTCCGTTGTTGCGCGTTGTCTTGGTTGGTGCGCGTCCGCTCTCCGCTGCGCCCTCGCCTTTCCTTTCGGTTCGGTTTGGTGTTGGTTGGTTCGTCTCCGCGCCCGCCGCCCCTCCTCCCCTGGGCCTCCTCCTTCTTCCCTCCTTCCTCTGCGGCCCCGCGCGCGGCGCCTGCGCCCTGCCCCCGCCTTCCGCCCTGTCCCTCTCCCCCTCTGGCCCTCTCTCCCTCCCTCCCGCTGGCCCCCCTGGCTCGTTCCCGGTGTGTGGCTTTGCTTCGCTTCCCTGCTCCTTCCGCCGGTTCCCCTCCGGCCCCCTTGTTCCGCCTTCTCCTTCCTCTCGGTGGGCGGGTTTCCTGCCCTTCTCCTCCCGCCCCGGTTGCCCCCGTCCCGCTCCCTCCGCCCCTTCCCCCGCCCCCCCCTCGGTCGGCGCGCCGGGCGGTGTGTCCCCGGGCCGGGCCGTCCTCCCCGCGCGCTGCTGCCTCGCGCTTCCTCGGCCTTCCTCGTTGCCGCCTCCTCCTTGCCCTCCTCTCTCCCCCTCCCGCCGCGGTTTCCCCGCTTCCCCGGGCCTCTCGCCCCCGGCTCGGCTCGTTGGTCGCGTCCGTGTCGCGCGCGTGCGGCCCCGCCCCTCTCCGGGCCTCCCCGCCCTGTTCTCGCCTCCTCCTTCCCTTGGCTCCCCGCCCCTCGTCCCTCTCCGCCGTCTGCGCCCCGCCGGTGCGCTGCTGCCTCTTTCGCCGGCTGCGGTCTCGTTCGTTCCCGGCCTCCCCCTGCCCCGGCCCCCCCCCCCTCCGCCCGGCCCTGCCCCCCCCCCCCCGCCTCCCGCCCGCGCTCTCCTCTGTCCCTCCTTCCCGTGTCTGGCCCTGGTCCGTTTCCCCGTGTTGCGTCCCCTTCCGCCGCCGGCTCCCCGCCTGGTGGTGCCCTTCCGTCCCTTCCTTTCCGTTTCCGCCTTGCGCCCCTCCTCCCCCCGGCCCCCCCCCTTTGCTTTCTCCTCCGGTGCTGGCCGCGTCCTCCCCCGCCCCTCTGCCCCTCCCTCGTCGGCCTCGTTTCTGGTTGCGCCTCCGCCGGTCTCTCCTCGTCTTCGCGCCCCCCCCTTTCGTTCTTGCTCCCTGCCCGTCTCCTTGGCCCCTGCTTTCGCCGTTGTTCGTCTTCCGTCCCTCCCCGCCTTTCCCCTCTGCCCCCGGCCTCCGCCTGCCCCCGCCTCCCCCTCTTCCTCCTTCCTCCGGTCCCCCGCCCCCCCGCTCGGCCCGCGTCCTCTCGTGTTCTTCCCTGCTCCTGTCTTCCGCGCGTCGGCCTGCTTTGCCCCCTCTCCTTTCCTCCCCGTCCCCTCGCCGCCTCCGCGTCCCGCCCCGTTCCGCCCCGGCGCCCGTCCCGGCCGGCCGGTGGCGCCGCGCCGTGCCCCCCCGCGGCGGCCCGCCCCCCCCCCCGCCCTCCCCTCCGCGCTTTTTCCCTGCCCCCCCTTCCCTCTCCGCTCTTGCGCTGGCCTTCCCGCGGCTGCTGGCCCCCGCCTTGCCCTCCCCTGGCTCCTCGTTCCGGGCTTTCGCTTGTCCTCCTTCCCCTTCCCCGCCGCGCCGCGCCCGTCTTGTTCTTTCTTGTCCCTCCCTCCCCGTGTCGGGCTTGGGTCCTTTGCGCGCCTGCTGCCTTCCTTGGCTGTGGTCGCCCTCTCTCCGGCTCCCTCTCCGGCCTCGCCCCCTCCTCCTCCGTCCCCCGTTCCCCCCCTGGTCGGCCTCTCTCCTCCCCTCGCCCGTTGCTCGGGCCGCCCTTTGCCTGCCCCCTCGTCGGCCCGCGGCCCTCCGCTTCGTGCCGTTCTCCTGCTTCCCCGCCGGTCGGGCCCCGCCCGGCTGGCCTTTTCTCTCCTCCCTCCGCCCCTTCCCGCCGTCGGGTTGTGCGCCCGTCTTCGCTCTCGCCTTCCTCCGGTTCTCCGCGTCGTCGGTCCCTCCCCTCCCCTCTCCCTGCTTTCCTGCGCCCTTCGCCGTTTCCCCGTCTCCGCCGTTTCTCCTTCGCCCTGCCTGGCTTCCTCTTTGCGCCCCGCCTCTGCCTCCTGCCGGCTCCCCCCGGTCTCTCCCTTCTCGCTTTGCTGCCCTTTGCGCCCTTGCTCCCCCCCTCCCGGCCTCCCCGGTCCTCCCCGCGCCCTCCTCTGTGCCCCCCGGCGCCCCGGGCTTCCGCTCCCCTCCGCCGGTGCTCCCCTTGCTCTCGCTCCGCCCTCTGCGCGCTGCTGGCCGCCCCCTCCCGCCTCCCTCTCTCTCGCTCTCTCTCTTCCTTCGCCTGCCGCTCCCCCTGTCTCTCTTGCCCCGCGGCCTCTCTGCTTGTTCTCCCCGCTCTGCCCGGCGCCCCGCCCGCGCCTCCCCCCCCCCGGCCCGCTGTCCCCCCGTCTTCCGCCCCGTCCCGCTCTCCCCGCTGGCTGTTCCCCGTTCCGCTTCGGCCTGTGGCTTTCCGCCGGCCGCGCTTCCCTGCTCGCCGGTCCGCCCCGCCGTCCGCTTCCCCTCCTCCTGTCCCCCTGTCCTCGCGCCTCCCCTTGGTTCCTCCGCCTTCCCCTCGCCTCTCGGTCCCCGCTCGCTCCGCGTCTGTTGCCCTCTCGGCGTCCTCTCCGGCCTCCTGGCCCCCCTCCCCCGTCTCCCCGCCTCTCTCTCGCCCGCTCTCTCTTCCTCGGCCCCGTTGGTCCCCTGCTTGGCCCCCCTTTGCCCGCTTTCTCTCCCCCTCGGCGCCCGGCCCTCCCCGCTTTCCCTCGCTGTCTCTCCCCCCCTCCTGTGCCCTCTTCTCTCTCCTCTCTCTCTCCTCCTCTCTCTCTCCTTCCCTGCTCCGTTGTTTTCCCTTCCTTGGTCTGCCGTCCGCTGTTTGCTTTCTTCCTCTCTCTGCCTCGGGTGGGTTCCCCTTCCTCTCCGTCCCCGTCCCCCCTCTCCTGCCGGTGCTCCCGTCCGTGCGCCTTTTTCCTTTTCCCCCCCCGTGGTCCGCCCGTGCCGTCCGCTTCCTCCCCCTCGCCGGCCCCCCCCCTCCCTCTCTCCTCCGTTGTCCGCTTGCGCTCCTCTCTGGCTCCCCCGCTCCGCCCCTCGCCCTCTTCCCTCGTCTCCTCCCGCTTTTTCCTCCTGTTCCCTTTTTCTCCTCTGTTCCCTGGCTCCGTCTGCCCCTCGGGTCTCCCCCCTCTCCGTGCCCCCCCGTGCCCCCGTCCGGTCCGCGGGTCCCTCCCTCCCCTTTTTCCTCCTCTTCCCCCTGGTCCCGGCCTCCCTCGCTTTGGCTCCCGTTTCGGCCTCCCTTTCCTCCCCCCCGTGGCGCTGGCCCCTCCCGGGTGGTGGCCCTCCGCCCCCGCCCCGCCCCCCGCTCCTCCCTCCCTCCTCCGTTCTCCGCTTGCGCTCCTCTCTGGCTCCCCGCTCCGCCCCCTCGCCCTCTTCCCTCGTCTCCTCCCGCTTTTCCTCCTGTTCCCTTTTTCTCCTCTGTTCCCTGGCTCCGTCTGCCCCTCGGGTCTCCCCCCTCTCTCCCCCGCCCCCCCGGCCTCCCGCCCGGGCCGGGTGGGTGGGCCCCCCTTCCTTCTCTCCTCCCTCTCGCTCGCTCTGCTCCTCTCTGACCCTCTCCCCCCCTTCCCGTTCTGGCGTCCTTGTGGGCTTGGTCTCTCTGGGTTTCTCCCCTCTTTTCTCCTTTTCTCCCTGGCCCCTCTTCTCCCCCGTGCCCCTGCGTCCCCCTTGCTTCTCCGCTTGCCGCGTTCGCTGTTTCTGCTCTTTTGCGGCCCTCTCGGCGCTCCCTCGCTCCCGTCTGCGGGCGTTCTGCGCGTTTTTCGGTGCGGGGGCTGCGGTCCCCCCCCCTGGCGTTGCCCGCTCCCCTTGTTTTGCGTCCCTGGCGGCCTCCCCGTTCTCCCCCTCGCGTGCTTCCCTTTCCCCGTTTGCCGCGGCTGCCCCCTGTGCTGGCTTGCCCCTCTTCCCTGCCTTGGTCCCTTTTGGTCCCTTCTCTGGGTTTCTCCCTCTTTTCCTCCTTCTCCCTGGCCCTCTTCTCCCCGTGCCCCTGCGTCCCCCGCTTGCTTCTCCGCTTGCCGCGTTCGCTGTTTCTGCTCTTTTGCGCCCTCTCGGCGGCTCCCTCGGCCCCCGTCTGCGCGCGTTCTGGTGTTTTCCGGCGCGGGGTCTGCCTCGTCCGGCCCTGTCGTCCCCCTTTTTTGTCCCCTTCCCCCTGCGCCCGTCCTGGCTCCCCGTCCGTCTCGGGGGCCTGTTCCTTCTCGTCCGGGGCCCCCCCCTCTGCCTCTCTCTGCCGCCGCCCCCCGCTGCCTTCCGCCCCCTGCCGTGCCCCCCTTCTCCTGTCCTTCTCTCTCTCTTTCTTCTCTCTCTCTTCTCTCTCCTCTTTCCCCGTCGTTGGTGCGCTCCCGCGCTTGCCCGCTTGTCTTGCCGGTCTCCGCTTGGTCTCCCGCTTTCCCCTGGGGTCCCCTCCGTGTCCCCCCGTGTTCCGCGTCCGCTCTCGCTTGCTCTCTCTCTTCTGGTCTCCGTTGGCTGGTTGCCCGGCGTCCTTCTCGTCCTCCTCTCGTGCCCCCTCCGCTGCGCGCGCTTGTCCCTCTCTGCGCTGTGCCTGCTTCTGCCCCCGTGGCTGCGCTCGGCCCGTGGGTCCCGTCGTCGGTTCCTCTTCCTGCTGTGCTTCCCGGCTCGCCTTGCCGCTCTGCCTGCGGCCCGCCCCCTGCCGCCTCGGCCCTTGGTCCCCTCCCGCTTTGCTCTCTTTCCGGTGCTGCCGCCTGGTGTTCCCTCGGGCCGTTTGGTTGTGCTTCGCTTTCGGGGCGCCGGTTCCGCGCTGGGCGCCCCCTCCGCTCGGCCTCGTGGCCCGCGCTCCCTTGGTCGCTTCCTTCTCCTGCCTCTCTCTCTCTCTCTCTCTGTCTTCGGGCGTGTTCTGCCCTCCTCTCTCCGCGTGCTTCTCTCTCTCCTGGTCGCCCCTTCTGCTTTGCTCTGCCTCCCTGTGCGCCTTTGTGTGCCCCTCGGCTTGCTCTTTTGCGTCCCTGGTCTGCCTTTCTTGTGTGTCTCCCGGGCTCCCCGGGCCTCCCCTCTCTCCGGTCGCTCCCTGGTTGCTCCTGCCCGTCGTCCTCTGCTTGTCTCCCCGCTTCCGCCCTGCCTGTCTCCGTCTCCCCTGCTTCTCCTGTGCCCCTGCGCCTGGCTCCTTCCCTCCGTTCTCGTTTCTTTGCTGGTCCCTCCTCCTCGGCTCCCCGTCGTCCTTCTCGCGCTCCTCCGTGCGCCCCCCCCGCCTTCTGGCCGGGTCGTCTTTCTTCGCTCCCCGGCCCGCCGGGCTTTGCCCGCCCTGCGGTGCCTCCTGCTCCCTTCCCGCCTCGTCTGGCCTCGTGCCGCCGCTGTTTCCTTCCCCTTTCTGCCTCTCCCCTTTCGCTGGTCGGCTCGCGGCCTCCCCTGGTGGTCCCGGGTGCCGGCGGCTTCGGGTTCGCTTCCGGCGCGGGCGCCTGCGCGCTGGCTCCCCCCTCCCCGGCCGGCCGCCGGCGCGCCCTTCCCCCCTCCCGCCCCGGGGCGGTCGTGCCCCTCCTCCCCTCCCGGGCGCGCTTCGCGTCTGGTCCTTGGCCTGCGTCCCCTCCCCTCCCTTCCCGCGGCTCCCTTGGCGGGCCCGTCTGGTGCCCGCCGCCGCGGTCCTTCCCGCTCCCCTCGCGTCTCTTTCCGTTGTTGCCGTTCCCCCGCTCGTCGTTGGCTTTCGGGTGGGGTTGTGCGGTCCGCCTCTGGTGTGCCCTGCTCGCTCCCCTTCCTGCCGGGGCCGGGCTCCTGGGCTTCCCTGTTCGGGCCTCGGCGTCGCGCGGTTCCTTTGCGTCCCTTCGCGTGTTCCCCGCCGGCCTCCGCTCTGCCTCCCTTCGCCTGGCCTCCCCGCTCGGCCTCTGGCCTCTCTGTTGGTCTGTGGGCCCGGCGTCCTGCTTCCGCGGGGTCGTCGGGGGCCTTCGTCTTCCGTTGTCCGCGGTGCCCTTCTTGGCTTTCCGGCCGCCGCCCCCCTGCGCCCGCCTTTGCCCCGGCTCCTTTCCTTGCTCCCGCCCGCCCGTTGGGGGCTCGCCGCCGCTTCGCTCCCGTCGTCGTCTCCCCCCTCCCCGCTGCCGCCTCGGGCTTGGCCGCTGTTCTTTTGCTGCCTCTGCCCGCCCCTTCTGCGCCCTCCCCGTTTTTGGGTTCCGGGGGCGTCTGGTCGCCCGGCTGCCCCTTCCCGGCCTTGCCGGCCGGGCCCCCCCGGCGTGGCGCCTGCGGCTTCCTTTGCCTCCCCCCGGGGCCCCTTCCCCGGTCCCGCCCCGGGCCGGCTTGCCCGCTTGCGCGCTCTTTCTTGCTTCTGTGGGTGGTGGTGCCTGGCCGTTCTTCGTTGGTGGGTTGCCTTGTCCGGTTGCTTCCGGTCCCGCCCGCGCCCTCCGCCTGCTCCCTCGTCCGCCTCGCCCCTGCGGTGCGCCGCCTTCTTCGCGGGCCTCTTGGCGTTTCGCCCCTGGCCGTCTGCGGCGCTCCCCGGTCTGTGCTGCCCTTCGCTGTTCTGGGCCGCCCGCGCGCTCCCCTGCCGCGCCCCCCGCGCCTCTCCTTGGCCGCGCGGCCCGGGTCCTCTTGTCCCCGCGTCGTGCTGGGGCTCGCTTCTTGCCCTTCTTCGTCTTCCCCGCGGCCTGCCTCGTCCGCGCGCGTCCTCCGCTCGCGTTGCTTCCGTCCCTGCCCTTTGTCCCCCCGCCCCCCGTCGCTCCTCCCGCTTGGGTGTGCTGGTGCCGTGTTCGGCTTGCTCTTGCCTGGGGCCCCCTGGTCTTGCTTGCGCCGTTCCTTCCCCCTCCCCCTCGCGGCCGGCGCCGTCGTCCCCGGTTTCCGTCGGTGCCCCTGCGGCCGGCTCCTTGCCTCTCCTCCCCTCCCCCCCCCGTGCCCTCTCCCTGTTGGCCTCTGGCTGTCTGTCTCTCTGTCCCGCTTGGGCTCTGTCCCTGTCGTCCGGCGTGTGCCTGTCTCCGTCGCCGCTCTCTGTGTCCGCCTCTTCCTTCTTTCCTCCTTCTTCTGCCCCTGGTCGTCGTGGCGTCGGTCTCTTCTCCTCCCCCCCCCCCCCCCCCCCTCCCTTCCCTTCGCGGCTCCGCTTCGCGCTGCCTCTCCCCCCCCCGCCCCCTCCCCCCCGGCTCTCTTGGCTCTCCGCTCGCTGCCGCCCGCCGCGCCCTGCGCTCCGTCGTGTGCCTTGCCGCCCTCCGTGCCTCCTCGCCTCTTTGCCCGCCCCTTGCGCTCGCGGCTTCGGCCCCGCGCCTGTCTGCCTCCGCGTCGGGTTCCTCCTCCTCTCTCCTCCTCTGTCTTCTCCTCCTCCTCTCTCTGTGTCTGTCTGGCTCTGGCCGTCTCGGTTTGCCTCGTCCTCCGTCCCCGGGTTGGCTGCCGTGCCGCTGTCCCCCCCTGGCCCGTTCCTCGGCCTCTCCTGGTCGGCCCCTTGTTTGCTCTCTTGCTTTCGTCGCTGGCTTCGGTCCTGCGTTTGGCCCCCGCCGGCGTCTCTGCCTTGTCCGGTCCCCCCCCTTTCTTTCCTCGCCCTGCGCTCCGGCCCGCTTCCCCGCTGCCCTTCCGCCTCTCCTTCCGCGGTGCCCCGCCCCTCCCCCGGCTTCCCCTCGTACCGGCGCGCGCCCCGGGCCTCGCCCCCTTTGCCCTCTCCCTTTGCGCCTGTCGTCTCGCGCCGCGCCCTCCTGCCTGCGGGCTCCGTCGGCTCGCCTGCCGCGTCGCGCGGGTGCTCCCCCCGTCGGTTCCTGCCTCGTCCTCTCCCGCGGTGGCTTTCCCCGCGTCCGGGTTGTTTGGGACCTGCCGCCCTCCTTGGGTCCCTCCCTTCTCCGGCTCCCTCCTGCTGCGCGCCCGCTCGCGCCCCGTCCCGTGCGGGCCCGCTGCCCCGCCCTTTGCCCCGCGCGTTCCCCTGCTTGCCCTTGTTGCGCGGGCCGCGCTTCGCGCTTGTGGTGCGCCCCGGCTTCCGTGGTCCTCCCGGCCCCTTGCCTGTGCTGGTGCTGGTCCGCGTGGTTGCCTTGGCGGGCTCCCGTCGGCTCCCCCCCGGTCCTCCGGCCGCTGCCGCCGCGTTGCCCCCGGCGTCCCGGTTGCTTTGTCCTTCGGCTCTGCCTCCTCCCGCCTCTGGCCGCCCCGCGTTCCTCGGCCCGTCTTGCCCCCCGGCCCCCGGCGTCTCCCCTGTCTGCGCGTTGGCGGTGGCCCCCCCGTCCGGCCCGTCCCCTGCCTGGTGGCTGGCCTGTGCCTGCCCCCTCGCCCGCCCCTGTTGCTTCTGCGCCCGGTTTGCGTGCGCGCCTCCCTGTTGGGCCCCGCCCGCTGGTGCCCTCTGCCTGCGCCGGGTGCCGCCCGCGGCCCCTCTGGTGGCGGCTCGTCGCTGTGCTGCCGTGCCCCTCGCTTTTCCGCCTTGGGTCTCGGGGCGCCCGCCTCCTCGCCCCCCTCGTCGCTGGTTCCCTCCGCCGTTTCCCCCCGGCTCGCTGGCGCTTGCTCCGTTTTCTCGGGTCCCGCGCCTGCTTCGCGGTTCGGGGGCTGCCCCCTCCTTCCCTCTTCTCCCCTTTCCCTCGGTCCGCCGTGTCGGTTGCTTCCTTGCCCCGGCGCCTTCCTGTGCGCTCCCCGTGGGCCCTTTTTGGTCCGCCCGCCCTGGCGCTGCGGGCTGCCCCGCTCGTCGCGTTCCGGTGCCCCCTGCGCGCTCCCCTCGCTCCCCCCCCGGGTGTTGCTTGCTCTCCCCCGCCGGCCGGTGGTCCTGGCCGTCGCCCTCCGCTCCGGCGTGTGTCCCCCCTCCCCTGCCGCCTCCCTTCGCCCCGCCCCTGGCTGGCGCTGCCGCGCGCGCCCTCTCCTCGGCCTGGCTGCCCGTGCGCCGCGTCCCTGCGTCGGCGGGCGTGGGTGTCGCGCCTCCGCCTCTGGCGTGCGCCTGGGTGCCTCGGCCTCTCGTGCCGCTCTTGGTGGTCGTCGCCCCTCTTCCCCTGCGCCCTTTGCCGCCTGCCGTGGCGCCCGGTTCCCTGTGCCCCGCCCTTGGCCCTGGGTTCGTCGCTCCTCCGCGCTGGGGTCCTCCTGTGTGCCGCGCGCTCCGCGCTGCCCCTCGCCCGGGCCCCGGGTTCCGCTTCCCTTCCTTGGCCCCGGCGGCTGGCGTCCCGCCCGCGCGCCCCGCCCTCGGCCTCGGCCCTGGGCCGCGTTCTCTTTTCTTTTCCCCCCCGCCGGCCTGGCCTCGCCTCCTTCGGCGCTCGGGCTCCGCGGTTGGTCCCGCCCGCCGTTCTCGCGGTGTCCGGCGCGCCGTTGCCGGTCCTTGCCCCTCTGGGGCGCCTTTCCGCTCTTGCCCCGTCGTCCTCCTCCCCGCCTCCGGTCTCCCCGGTGCCCCGCCTCTCGTCGCTCGCCCCCCTGTCGCTCCGGGCCGTCGGCCCCCCTGGCTCCGTCCCTTCGGGCCCCGGCTTGGCTCTGCGGGCTGGGCCTCGGGGTCTGCCGCTGTGCCGCTCGGGCCTGCGGTGGTCTCCCCCGCTGGCCCCGGCTGGGCGGCCTGCTGCGTGTCCTGGGTGGCCGGCTGTCGCCGCTTCGGCGTTCCCTCGGCGCCGCCCCGCCCCCTCCGCCCTGGTCCGGCCCCGGGGCCTCCGCCTGTTTCCTTCCCCCCCCGCCTTGTGCTGGTCCCCCCGGCTGTTGCCCCCTGTGCTTTCTGCCCCGTGCTCTGCCTGTCCCCGTGCCGCCCTTCCCCCCCGCGCGCGGTCCCGGCGGCGTCCCTCTGCCCTCTCTCCGGTCGCCCCCTGCCTCGTCCTCTCCTTCGTGCCGCGCCTGCCTGGCTTCCCGCGCTTCCCCCTGTCCCTCTCTCCTCTCTCGCGCCCCCCCCCCCGGGCCGGGCTTGGCCTCCCCCGCGGGCCCGCCGCCCCTGTTGCGCTTGCCTCTCGTCCGCCTTTGTGCCCTCCCTTCCGCGGTGTCGCCTCCGTGGGCGCTTCGGCGCCGGTGCCCTCCCCTCCTTTTCCCGTTGTTTTCCTTCTTCCCTTCTTTGGCGGCGGGCCTCTGTCCCTGCTTCTCGTTCTCCGGTGGCTTCTGCCCGCCGCTCCCGGTGGCCGCCCTTGTCCGGTGGGCGTTTGGCTGGGGCGGCCCCTCTGTTCCCCGCTCCCGCCGGTGTCCTCCGCTGCGCTCCCCGCGCCCCGCCCTCTCGTGTCGCCCCCCCGGGTCCCCGCTCCTTTGCTTTTGCTTTTCCGTCCGCCTCCCCCCTGTGCCCGCCTGGCCTCTCGCTCCTTTCGCCTTTCGGCTTTGCCGCTCGCGGTGTCCGCCCCGTTCCCCCCCGGGCTCCCTGGCTTGTGGCCGCCCCGCGTTCCTCGCGCCGTTGCTTTTTGCTCCTTCGCTGTCGGCTCTTCCTCTCCTTGTGCCGCCGCCTTCCCCCCGCGTTGGCTTGTTCCCCCCCTCCTCGGGCCCGTGCGCTGGGTTTCGCCCGTCGTGCGCCCGGTTCGTTTTCCCCTCCTGTTGGCCCGCTTCCGCCCTCGTCTTCGGCTCCGTCCGCGCGGCCCGCCGCGTCCGCTCCTTGGTCCTGCCCTTGTCTGCCCCGCCCCTGGGGCGCCGCTCCCCTCTGTCGTCTCCTGCCTGCCCGCCTCTCCGTCCGCCGCCGTGCTCGGTGCGGCGTCCCTTTCCCCCTGCTGTCCCCCGCCTCCGGCTCCCTCCGCGCTGTGCGGCTGCTGGCGCCTCTCCGTTGGTTCCCCGTCCGGTCCCCCTGGCCCCCCCGCCCCCCCCTCCCCCCCCTCCCTGCCGCCGCCTTTGTTGCCCCTGCGTCTTGTCCGTGGTCGCGTGGCCTTGCTGCTCCGCTCCCCTGCGCTTCCTCTCGTGTTGCTCCGCTTTTCTCTCTCTCCCCCCTTCGGCGCTCCCCCCCTCCTCTCCTGGGGCCCCCTTTCTCCCGGCCCGTCCGGGGCCCCCGCCCTTCGTGGGGGGGCCTGGCTTCTCCGTGGTGTCCGGGTGGTGGGTGCTGGTGGCGGTCTCTCCCCGTCCCCCTCCGCCCTCTGGCCCGTTCGCCTCTGGCCTGGCCGGCTTTCGGTGGTCTTCGCGTCTTTCTGTGTCTGCCGGCCCTTCTTCCTTCTTCCTCCCGCCGGCTCCCGTCCTCCTTCCTCCGTGGCTCTGGGTCTCTGTCTCCTCTCCTTCCCCACTCCACCCCCTCTTTCTCTTCCGGTCTCTGGTTCGTCCCCCTCTGTGCTCCTCTTCTTTCCTCTCGTAGCCGGGCATTCTCCCTTCTCTTCTCCTCTCTCCTTTCTTCCTTTCTTCCCCTATCTCCTTCTCTCCCTCTATCCTTCCTTCCTTCCTGTCTCTTCTCCCTCCGTGCCCCTCTCCTTCTCTCCCTCTCCCTCGCCCCTTTTCCTCCTTTCTCCTTCTTGCTTTCCCCTTCCTCTGCCCCTCCCCCTCCCTCCTCTCCTCCCCCCTCCCCTCCCTTCCCTCCCCCGCGTCGCCCTCTTCTCTGTGTCCTGGTCTCTCCCTCCCCCCGCCCCCCCCCCCCTTCCCCCCTTCGCCCCCGGCCCCCCCCCGCCGGGCGTGGTTCCCCTTCCTTTCCTGTCGCCCTGGGCCCCCCCGGCGCGGCGGGGTGCTCTCCCGCCTGGGCGCTCCTCTCCCCCTCTTCGCCCCCCGCGCTGCCTCTCCGTGGCTCGTCGCCGCCCGGCCCCTCTCCCCTTCCCCTCCTCCGTTGCCCCCCGTCGTCTGCCGCGGCTTTCCCCCCTGCCGCGTGGCCTTCTCCTGCTTGGCGCCGTTTTGGCCCTGTGGCCCTGCCGGGGGCCCCCCGGCTCTGCTCCCGCCTCCGCCCCGGCGGCTGTACTCCTTCGTCGGGTGCCCTCCTTGGCCCGTGCCTCGCCCCTCGCCCGTCTTCTGCCTTCGCGGCGTTCCGTCTTCGCCTCCGCTGTTCGCTTCGCCCCCTTGTCTTTTCCGCCCCGGGCCATTCCCCCTTCTCTGCCTCGGCGTTCCTCTCGTCCTGACGCCGATCCTCTGGCGGCCTCGGTCCCCCAGTCGGGTCACCTCCCCTGTCTCCCGCCGGTCTCCCTCGCCGCTCCCGTTCCCTCTTCAGTGGGTGCCCCTCCCCGCTTGGTGCCTGCTGCTTCCCCTGCATCGGCCGCGCCGCCCTCGACCGGCTCCACCCGCCCCGTCGCTCTGCCGCTTGGCTGCCCCACGCCCGTTCTCCCTGTGTCCCTTTTCTGCCCCCTCTCAGCTTACCCTCCGCCCGGCTCCCGGCTCGCTCGGCCTGCTTCACCGTTTGTATTCGTCCTGCCACCTCCCCCTCCCACTGCGCTTTTCCCTTTGTTCTCCCCGCGCTTTCTGTTCTCGTTGAGCTCCTCTTCGGCCCCCTGCGTTCTCTTTTCCCCGCTGTGGCCGCCCCCGCCCCCCTCCCCCCCTGCCCCTGTCTTCCCCCTGGCTCGGCGTGCCTCCGCCCCCTTCGCCCTCGCCGCCGGGCCCGCGTCCCGCCTCCCTCACTGGCTCACGTCCCCCCGTTCCCCGTCGTGGTATTTCCCCGTCGCCGACGCTCCCCTTCTTCTCCCCCTCTTCCGTTCTTTCCCCCGTCGGCCTCGCGTCCACGCTCCCCGGGTCTTCTTTCCCCGCTGTTTCTTCCCCCCCGTTCCCTTGGCTGTGGTTTCGCTCGCTCGTCGCTCGGGCCCGTGGCCTCTCGTTCCTCCCTTCCTGCGCGTCCCTCCTTCGCTGCCGACGGCCTTTGCTACCCTCCGCGCGTCCTCGTTCCTCCCGCCGTTTCCCCGCGCTTGGTTGCCTTTCTTCACCTTTGCCCTTCCGCGCCCTGGGCCGCCCTCCCCTTGTGTCACCCTCCTTTGGGCCCTCCCCTGCTTTGTTTTCCTTCACCCGTCGGCTTCCCCTTGTCCGTCCCCGTTCTGCGTTGGCTGTTCGTCGCCTCGGGCCCGCCGACGCTTCTCCCGCCGTCCCCCCCGGCACGCCGCCGTCCGCCCCGCCGTTTCCCGCTGGGTCGCCCCCCGCCGTCCCGCGCTTCCCCGCTGCCGCCCCCTCGGCCCCGCCCTCCGCGCCCTCCTTTTCCCGCCGTTCCGGCTCCCTTTTGCCGCCTTCCCTTCTCTCCTTGTTCTCTCGCCTCGCGGCTGTTCCCCTTGGCGCCCTGCTGCGGTTCTGCGTCCGCCTTGGCCCGCTCGGCCCTGCTCCCCCCGCTTTTCCCGGCCCGTCCCCGGCGCGCCGGCCACCGCGCGCCCTGCGGTGCTTTCCCCCCTCTGCGCCCTCTCTCCGCCTGCTTCGCTTCCCGGGCCTTCGGTTGTTCCACCGCCCCGCGCCCTCTTCCCCGGGCCGCTGCCGCTGTCTCCGGGCTCGCTTGCGTTCACCGCCCGCCGCCTTGTCCCGTCACGGGCACTCTTCCCCCTTTTCCCTTTCGCTGGGCCGCGCGGCTCGCGCTCTTCCCCCGGCTTCCCCCCTCTCTTCGGCTCGCCTCCCCCCTGTCCCCTTGCTGTTCCCCTGGCCCCTTTCTCCCCTTCCGTCTTCCACCGTTCTCCTTTGCCTCTTTGCTCCTCCCCCCACGCTCTGCCACTCGCTGCCGCTTCCCCCCGGCTCCCGCCCGCGGCTTCGTCTCGCCCACCCCCGCCCTCCTCCTCCTGGCCGCGTCGCCCTTGCCTCCCTGGCCGCGTCTCGGTCGCGCGCTTCCGCGCCCTCCCTTTTCGGGGCTCCTTGCTTCGGCCAGGTGCGTTGTTCCCCCCTCCTTCGCGCTTTCGCCTTCCCTGCCCCCCGTCCTGCTGTTTCTCTCCCTCCCCCCCCTTTGTGGGCATCTCGGTTCGCGCGCCGTTTGGCCCCTTCCTCGCCTATCGGTTCCTCCCGCCTCGCCCGTTCTGCTTCCCCACCTGGCCCCCTTGGCGCTCCCCATTGCATGCGCCGGTTCCCTTCCGCCCCCGCCCGTCTTCCCTCTTTCCCGTTTGCGCACTCGGTGCCGGCTGTTTCCTCCCCCGCCCTCTCATCCTTCGCTTTCCCCGCTCCACCTGCTCCGCTCCCGCTCTCCTGGGGGCACCTTCGGCGGGCCCCCGCTCCTCGCTGGTTCGCTTCGTCTTTCGCCCCTCTCCCCCCGTCTGCCCGCGCTTTGCCCGTCCGCCCCTCTCCGCGCCTCCCCCGCGTTTCCTCTGGCTTCCCCCTGCTCCGGCCTCGTTCCCCCTCTTTCGGGTCCCCACCGGTCTGCTCGCCCTCCCCCCTTTCGCCGCCGCACCCTGGTCGGTCGCTGGTGCCGGCCCCGGCCCTCCCCCCCGTCCGGTTCCTTGCGCTTCCGGGTTTTCCCCCCGCCCCTCGCCTCCATGTTAGCCTCCTTGGTCCGTGTTTCCCGCCGGGCCGCTTCCCGCTTTTCTGCCCGCGTCTTTCGGCTGCCAGCTCCCGCGGCCCCAGCCCCCTTTCCGCCTTGGTCACCTCGGCGGCCTCGGCCGGCTTCCCTGGGTGGCTCCGCACTTTTCTCCCGCCCGTCCCCCCACTCTGCCCCGCCCCCGCCCCTTCCTGGGCCGTTCGGCCCCCTTCAGCCTGGGCGCCCCCCCCCGCGCTCCTCGCTTCCCTCTCCCCCTTTCCCGCCCTTTTCCCTCTCTTTCACCGTTCTTTTCCTCTTTCCCTCCCGGTCCTTGTTCGCTCTCGTCTCTCCGCCGTCTTTCGCCTTCGCCGGGCTTTCCCTCCCCCTTCGGGCTGCCTTCCCCCCCCCCGCCTCGTGCCCGCCCCTCGTGCGCGGCCTCGGCCGGCCCCGCCGGGGTTCTCCCCCTCTCTGCCGCGGCCTTCGCTCCGCCTTGCGCTCCGCCCGTCCCTGCGGGCGCTTCTCTCGCCTCCCTTCTCCCCGGGCGCTTTTCCAGTTGGGCTCTTCCCGGTTCGCTCGCCGTTCCTCGGGGCTCCTTGTTCGTTTCTTTTCCCCCGCTTCCTGCTCTGCTTCCGTTCCGCGGGTACTCTTGCCTGCGCTCCGGTCGCGGCACTCCCTTGGTTGTCCCTGCCCACGTCCGCTCCTCCTGCTTTGTGCCCACCGCCGTCCCCGCCGCCCTCTCCTCACGCCTCTAGCCACCACGTTGCCTCCCCCGTCGCGGCCCGCTTCCCGGTCCCTGGTTTGCCCTCTGCCACTTCCGCCCCCCCGGTTTCCTTCTTCCTCGGCCCCCGCGCCGGCCCGCTCCCTCCCGCCCCTCGCTCTTCTTTTCTCATACCTCTGCGTCTCTATGCGTCTTCCCCGCCGCTGCGGCCGCCCTGCTCTTGGCCGCGCCTCGCGCGCCACTTTGCGTTCCCGCTTCGCTGCTTCCCGTCTTTCTGCCCTTCCCCCTCACGTATCGCCTTTCGCTGGCGTTCT
>BDSI01000492.1:0-24799 GCA_003117195.1 Eudorina sp. 2006-703-Eu-15
GGGGGGGACGAGGGGTAATGGCGGGTTTCAGAGCCGCGCCGGGGCGTACCTGTGTGTTTTCTTGTGTATTTCGATTTTAAATGATATATTATGACAATACAATTCATCTGGCAAAAAATGGGCGATTTTCAGTGTTTTCGTTTTTCGTGCCGTACGGTCGGGTCGGGTCGGGGGTCGGGATGGGGTTTCGGGGTTTTTGGTGTTTGGGGGTCTGGGAGGGTCGGAGGTCGGGGGGGCGAGGGGGGCCGAGGGGGGGGGGGCCGGAGGGCCCGGGGGGACGCGGGGGGACGAGGGGTAATGGCGGGTTTCAGAGCCGCGCCGGGGCGTACCTGTGTGTTTTCTTGTGTATTTTCGATTTATAATGATATATTATGACAATACAATTCATCTGGCACAAAATGGCGATTTTCAGTGTTTTCGTTTTCGTGCCGTACGGTCGGGTCGGGTCGGGGGTCGGGATGGGGTTTCGGGGTTTTTGGTGTTTGGGGGTCTGGGAGGGTCGGGGGGCGAGGGGGGGCCGAGGGGGGGGCCGGAGGGGCCGGGGGGACGCGGGGGGACGAGGGGTAATGGCGGGTTTCAGAGCCGCGCCGGGGGCGTACCTGTGTGTTTTCTTGTGTATTTTCGATTTATAATGATATATTATGACAATACAATTCATCTGGCACAAAATGGGCGTTTTTCAGTGTTTTCGTTTTTCGTGCCGTACGGTCGGGTCGGGTCGGGGGTCGGGATGGGGTTTCGGGGTTTTTGGTGTTTGGGGGTCTGGGAGGGTCCAGGAGGTCGGGGGGGCGAGGGGGCCGAGGGGGGGGGCCGGAGGGCCCGGGGGACGCGGGGGGACGAGGGGTAATGGCGGGTTTCAGAGCCGCGCCGGGGGCGTACCTGTGTGTTTTCTTGTGTATTTTCGATTTATAATGATATATTATGACAATACAATTCATCTGGCACAAAATGGGCGATTTTCAGTGTTTTCGTTTTTCGTGCCGTACGGTCGGGTCGGGTCGGGGGTCGGGATGGGTTTCGGGGTTTTTGGTGTTTGGGGGTCTGGGAGGGTCCAGGAGGTCGGGGGGCGAGGGGGGCCGAGGGGGGGGCCGGAGGGGCCCGGGGGACGCGGGGGGACGAGGGGTAATGGCGGGTTTCAGAGCCGCGCCGGGGGCGTACCTGTGTGTTTTCTTGTGTATTTTCGATTTATAATGATATATTATGACAATACAATTCATCTGGCACAAAATGGGCGATTTTCAGTGTTTTCGTTTTTCGTGCCGTACGGTCGGGTCGGGTCGGGGGTCGGGATGGGTTTCGGGGTTTTTGGTGTTTGGGGGTCTGGGAGGGTCCAGGAGGTCGGGGGGGCGAGGGGGGCCGAGGGGGGGGCCGGAGGGGCCGGGGGACGCGGGGGGGACGAGGGTAATGGCGGGTTTCAGAGCCGCGCCGGGGGCGTACCTGTGTGTTTTCTTGTGTATTTTCGATTTATAATGATATATTATGACAATACAATTCATCTGGCACAAAATGGGCGATTTTCAGTGTTTTCGTTTTTCGTGCCGTACGGTCGGGTCGGGTCGGGGGTCGGGATGGGGTTTCGGGTTTTTGGTGTTTGGGGGTCTGGGAGGGTCCCGGAGGTCGGGGGGCGAGGGGGGCCGAGGGGGGGGGGGCCGGAGGGGCCGGGGGGACGCGGGGGGGACGAGGGGTAATGGCGGGTTTCAGAGCCGCGCCGGGGGCGTACCTGTGTGTTTTCTTGTGTATTTTCGATTTATAATGATATATTATGACAATACAATTCATCTGGCACAAAATGGGCGATTTTCAGTGTTTTCGTTTTTCGTGCCGTACGGTCGGGTCGGGTCGGGGGTCGGGATGGGTTTCGGGTTTTTGGTGTTTGGGGGTCTGGGAGGGTCCAGGAGGTCGGGGGGGCGAGGGGGGCCGAGGGGGGGCCGGAGGGCCCGGGGGGACGCGGGGGGGACGAGGGGTAATGGCGGGTTTCAGAGCCGCGCCGGGGGCGTACCTGTGTGTTTTCTTGTGTATTTTCGATTTATAATGATATATTATGACAATACAATTCATCTGGCACAAAATGGGCGATTTTCAGTGTTTTCGTTTTTCGTGCCGTACGGTCGGTCGGATCGGGGGTCGGGATGGGGTTTCGGGTTTTTTGGTGTTTGGGGGTCTGGGAGGGTCGGGGGCGAGGGGGGGGCCGAGGGGGGGGCCGGAGGGCCCGGGGGACGCGGGGGGGACGAGGGTAATGGCGGGTTTCAGAGCCGCGCCGGGGGCGTACCTGTGTGTTTTCTTGTGTATTTTCGATTTATAATGATATATTATGACAATACAATTCATCTGGCACAAAATGGGCGATTTTCAGTGTTTTCGTTTTTCGTGCCGTACGGTCGGGTCGGGTCGGGGGTCGGGATGGGGTTTCGGGTTTTTGGTGTTTGGGGGTCTGGGAGGGTCCAGGAGGTCGGGGGGCGAGGGGGGGCCGAGGGGGGGCCGGAGGGGCCCGGGGGGACGCGGGGGGGACGAGGGGTAATGGCGGGTTTCAGAGCCGCGCCGGGGGCGTACCTGTGTGTTTTCTTGTGTATTTTCGATTTATAATGATATATTATGACAATACAATTCATCTGGCACAAAATGGGCGATTTTCAGTGTTTTCGTTTTTCGTGCCGTACGGTCGGGTCGGGTCGGGGGTCGGGATGGGTTTCGGGTTTTTGGTGTTTGGGGGTCTGGGAGGGTCCCGGAGGTCGGGGGGCGAGGGGGCCGAGGGGGGCCGGAGGGGCCCGGGGGGACGCGGGGGGACGAGGGGTAATGGCGGGTTTCAGAGCCGCGCCGGGGCGTACCTGTGTGTTTTCTTGTGTATTTTCGATTTATAATGATATATTATGACAATACAATTCATCTGGCACAAAATGGGCGATTTTCAGTGTTTTCGTTTTTCGTGCCGTACGGTCGGGTCGGGTCGGGGGTCGGGATGGGGTTTCGGGTTTTTGGTGTTTGGGGTCTGGGAGGGTCCGGAGGTCGGGGGGCGAGGGGGGCCGAGGGGGGGGGCCGGAGGGCCCGGGGGACGCGGGGGGGACGAGGGGTAATGGCGGGTTTCAGAGCCGCGCCGGGGGCGTACCTGTGTGTTTTCTTGTGTATTTTCGATTTATAATGATATATTATGACAATACAATTCATCTGGCACAAAATGGGCGATTTTCAGTGTTTTCGTTTTTCGTGCCGTACGGTCGGTCGGGTCGGGGGTCGGGATGGGGTTTCGGGGTTTTTGGTGTTTGGGGGTCTGGGAGGGTCCAGGAGGTCGGGGGGCGAGGGGGGGCCGAGGGGGGGCCGGAGGGGCCCGGGGGGACGCGGGGGGGACGAGGGGTAATGGCGGGTTTCAGAGCCGCGCCGGGGGCGTACCTGTGTGTTTTTGTGTATTTTCGATTTATAATGATATATTATGACAATACAATTCATCTGGCACAAAATGGGCGATTTTCAGTGTTTTCGTTTTTCGTGCCGTACGGTCGGGTCGGGTCGGGGGTCGGGATGGGGTTTCGGGGTTTTTGGTGTTTGGGGGTCTGGGAGGGTCGGGGGGCGAGGGGGGGCCGAGGGGGGGCCGGAGGGGCCCGGGGGACGCGGGGGGGACGAGGGGTAATGGCGGGTTTCAGAGCCGCGCCGGGGGCGTACCTGTGTGTTTTCTTGTGTATTTTCGATTTATAATGATATATTATGACAATACAATTCATCTGGCACAAAATGGGCGATTTTCAGTGTTTTCGTTTTTCGTGCCGTACGGTCGGGTCGGGTCGGGGGTCGGGATGGGGTTTCGGGTTTTTGGTGTTTGGGGTCTGGGAGGGTCCAGGAGGTCGGGGGGGCGAGGGGGGCCGAGGGGGGGCCGGAGGGGCCGGGGGGACGCGGGGGGACGAGGGGTAATGGCGGGTTTCAGAGCCGCGCCTTACCTGTGTGTTTTCTTGTGTATTTTCGATTTATAATGATATTATGACAATACAATTCATCTGGCACAAAATGGGCGATTTTCAGTGTTTTCGTTTTTCGTGCCGTACGGTCGGGTCGGGTCGGGGGTCGGGATGGGGTTTCGGGGTTTTTGGTGTTTGGGGGTCTGGGAGGGTCCGGAGGTCGGGGGGGCGAGGGGGCCGAGGGGGGGGCCGGAGGGCCCGGGGGACGCGGGGGGGACGAGGGGTAATGGCGGGTTGTGTGTGTTTTCTTGTGTATTTTCGATTTATATTTATGACAATACAATTCATCTGGCACAAAATGGGCGATTTTCAGTGTTTTCGTTTTTCGTGCCGTACGGTCGGGTCGGGTCGGGGGTCGGGATGGGTTTCGGGGTTTTTGGTGTTTGGGGGTCTGGGAGGGTCCGGAGGTCGGGGGCGAGGGGGGGCCGAGGGGGGGGCCGGAGGGGCCGGGGGACGCGGGGGGACGAGGGGTAATGGCGGGTTTCAGAGCCGCGCCGGGGGCGTA
This sequence comes from Eudorina sp. 2006-703-Eu-15, assembly GCA_003117195.1. Taxonomy (NCBI): domain Eukaryota; kingdom Viridiplantae; phylum Chlorophyta; class Chlorophyceae; order Chlamydomonadales; family Volvocaceae; genus Eudorina; species Eudorina sp. 2006-703-Eu-15. The sequence goes on from BDSI01000492.1 coordinate 4,450, forward strand.
CCTGTGTGTTTTCTTGTGTATTTTCGATTTATAATGATATATTATGACAATACAATTCATCTGGCACAAAATGGGCGATTTTCAGTGTTTTCGTTTTTCGTGCCGTACGGTCGGGTCGGGTCGGGGGTCGGGATGGGGTTTCGGGTTTTTGGTGTTTGGGGGTCTGGGAGGGTCCAGGAGGTCGGGGGGCGAGGGGGGGCCGAGGGGGCCGGAGGGGCGGGGGGACGCGGGGGGGACGAGGGGTAATGGCGGGTTTCAGAGCCGCGCCGGGGGCGTACCTGTGTGTTTTCTTGTGTATTTTCGATTTATAATGATATATTATGACAATACAATTCATCTGGCACAAAATGGGCGATTTTCAGTGTTTTCGTTTTTCGTGCCGTACGGTCGGGTCGGGTCGGGGGTCGGGATGGGGTTTCGGGGTTTTTGGTGTTTGGGGGTCTGGGAGGGTCGGAGGGGGGGGGGGGGGGCCGAGGGGGGGGCCGGAGGGCCCGGGGGACGCGGGGGGGACGAGGGGTAATGGCGGGTTTCAGAGCCGCGCCGGGGCGTACCTGTGTGTTTTCTTGTGTATTTTCGATTTATAATGATATATTATGACAATACAATTCATCTGGCACAAAATGGGCGATTTTCAGTGTTTTCGTTTTTCGTGCCGTACGGTCGGGTCGGATCGGGGGTCGGGATGGGTTTCGGGTTTTTGGTGTTTGGGGTCTGGGAGGGTCGGGGGGCGAGGGGGGCCGAGGGGGGGGCCGGAGGGCCCGGGGGACGCGGGGGGACGAGGGGTAATGGCGGGTTTCAGAGCCGCGCCGGGGGCGTACCTGTGTGTTTTCTTGTGTATTTTCGATTTATAATGATATATTATGACAATACAATTCATCTGGCACAAAATGGGCGATTTTCAGTGTTTTCGTTTTTCGTGCCGTACGGTCGGGTCGGGTCGGGGGTCGGGATGGGGTTTCGGGGTTTTTGGTGTTTGGGGTCTGGGAGGGTCCGGAGGTCGGGGGGCGAGGGGGGGGGCCGGAGGGGCCCGGGGGGACGCGGGGACGAGGGGTAATGGCGGGTTTCAGAGCCGCGCCGGGGGCGTACCTGTGTGTTTTCTTGTGTTTTCGATTTATAATGATATATTATGACAATACAATTCATCTGGCACAAAATGGGCGATTTTCAGTGTTTTCGTTTTTCGTGCCGTACGGTCGGGTCGGTCGGGGGTCGGGATGGGGTTTCGGGGTTTTTGGTGTTTGGGGGTCTGGGGGTCGGGGGGGAGGGGGCCGAGGGGGGGGCCGGAGGGCCCGGGGGACGCGGGGGGACGAGGGGTAATGGCGGGTTTCAGAGCCGCGCCGGGGGCGTACCTGTGTGTTTTCTTGTGTATTTTCGATTTATAATGATATATTATGACAATACAATTCATCTGGCACAAAATGGGCGATTTTCAGTGTTTTCGTTTTTCGTGCCGTACGGTCGGGTCGGGTCGGGGGTCGGGATGGGGTTTCGGGGTTTTTGGTGTTTGGGGGTCTGGGAGGGTCCAGGAGGTCGGGGAGAGGGGGGCCGAGGGGGGGGCCGGAGGGGCCCGGGGGGACGCGGGGGGGACGAGGGGTAATGGCGGGTTTCAGAGCCGCGCCGGGGGCGTACCTGTGTGTTTTCTTGTGTATTTTCGATTTATAATGATATATTATGACAATACAATTCATCTGGCACAAAATGGGCGATTTTCAGTGTTTTCGTTTTTCGTGCCGTACGGTCGGGTCGGGTCGGGGGTCGGGATGGGGTTTCGGGGTTTTTGGTGTTTGGGGGTCTGGGAGGGTCGGGGGGGCGAGGGGGGGCCGAGGGGGGGGCCGGAGGGGCCCGGGGGACGCGGGGGGGACGAGGGGTAATGGCGGGTTTCAGAGCCGCGCGGGGGCGTACCTGTGTGTTTTCTTGTGTATTTTCGATTTATAATGATATATTATGACAATACAATTCATCTGGCACAAAATGGGCGTTTTTCAGTGTTTTCGTTTTTCGTGCCGTACGGTCGGGTCGGGTCGGGGGTCGGGATGGGGTTTCGGGTTTTTGGTGTTTGGGGTCTGGGAGGGTCCGGAGGTCGGGGGGCGAGGGGGGGCCGAGGGGGGGCCGGAGGGGCCCGGGGGGACGCGGGGGGACGAGGGTAATGGCGGGTTTCAGAGCCGCGCCGGGGCGTACCTGTGTGTTTTCTTGTGTATTTTCGATTTATAATGATATATTATGACAATACAATTCATCTGGCACAAAATGGGCGATTTTCAGTGTTTTCGTTTTTCGTGCCGTACGGTCGGGTCGGGTCGGGGGTCGGGATGGGGTTTCGGGGTTTTTGGTGTTTGGGGTCTGGGAGGGTCCGGAGGTCGGGGGGCGAGGGGGGCGAGGGGGGGGCCGGAGGGGCCCGGGGGACGCGGGGGGCGAGGGGGGCCTGTGTGTTTTCTTGTGTATTTTCGATTTATATTTATGACAATACAATTCATCTGGCACAAATGGGCGATTTTCAGTGTTTTCGTTTTTCGTGCCGTACGGTCGGGTCGGGTCGGGGGTCGGGATGGGTTTCGGGGTTTTTTGGTGTTTGGGGGTCTGGGAGGGTCCCGGAGGTCGGGGGGCGAGGGGGGCCGAGGGGGGGCCGGAGGGGCCGGGGGACGCGGGGGGGACGAGGGGTAATGGCGGGTTTCAGAGCCGCGCCGGGGGCGTACCTGTGTGTTTTCTTGTGTATTTTCGATTTATAATGATATATTATGACAATACAATTCATCTGGCACAAAATGGGCGATTTTCAGTGTTTTCGTTTTTCGTGCCGTACGGTCGGGTCGGGTCGGGGGTCGGGATGGGGTTTCGATTTTTTGGTGTTTGGGGGTCTGGGAGGGTCCAGGAGGTCGGGGGGCGAGGGGGGGGCCGAGGGGGGGCCGGAGGGGCCCGGGACGCGGGGGGGACGAGGGGTAATGGCGGGTTTCAGAGCCGCGCCGGGGGCGTACCTGTGTGTTTTCTTGTGTATTTTCGATTTATAATGATATATTATGACAATACAATTCATCTGGCACAAATGGGCGATTTTCAGTGTTTTCGTTTTTCGTGCCGTACGGTCGGGTCGGATCGGGGGTCGGGATGGGTTTCGGGGTTTTTGGTGTTTGGGGGTCTGGGAGGGTCGGGGGGGCGAGGGGGGGCCGAGGGGGGGGGGGGCCGGGGGCCCGGGGGGACGCGGGGGGGGGGGGGGTAATGGCGGGTTTCAGAGCCCGCCGGGGGCGTACCTGTGTGTTTTCTTGTGTATTTTCGATTTATAATGATATATTATGACAATACAATTCATCTGGCACAAAATGGGCGATTTTCAGTGTTTTCGTTTTTCGTGCCGTACGGTCGGGTCGGATCGGGGGTCGGGATGGGTTTCGGGGTTTTTGGTGTTTGGGGTTCTGGGAGGGTCGGGGGGGCGAGGGGGGGCCGAGGGGGGGGCCGGAGGGGCCCGGGGGGACGCGGGGGGGACGAGGGTAATGGCGGGTTTCAGAGCCGCGCCGGGGGCGTACCTGTGTGTTTTCTTGTGTATTTTCGATTTATAATGATATATTATGACAATACAATTCATCTGGCACAAAATGGGCGATTTTCAGTGTTTTCGTTTTTCGTGCCGTACGGTCGGGTCGGATCGGGGGTCGGGATGGGGTTTCGGGGTTTTTGGTGTTTGGGGGTCTGGGAGGGTCCGGAGGTCGGGGGGCGAGGGGGGGGGGGGGGGCCGGAGGGGCCCGGGGGACGCGGGGGGACGAGGGGTAATGGCGGGTTTCAGAGCCGCGCGCGGGGCGTACCTGTGTGTTTTCTTGTGTATTTTCGATTTATAATGATATATTATGACAATACAATTCATCTGGCACAAAATGGGCGATTTTCAGTGTTTTCGTTTTTTCGTGCCGTACGGTCGGGTCGGATCGGGGGTCGGGATGGGTTTCGGGTTTTTGGTGTTTGGGGGTCTGGGAGGGTCGGGGGGCGAGGGGGGGCCGAGGGGGGGGCCGGAGGGGCCCGGGGGGACGCGGGGGGGACGAGGGGTAATGGCGGGTTTCAGAGCCGCGCGCGGGGCGTACCTGTGTGTTTTCTTGTGTATTTTCGATTTATAATGATATATTATGACAATACAATTCATCTGGCACAAAATGGGCGATTTTCAGTGTTTTCGTTTTTCGTGCCGTACGGTCGGGTCGGGTCGGGGGTCGGGATGGGGTTTCGGGGTTTTTGGTGTTTGGGGGTCTGGGAGGGTCCAGGAGGTCGGGGGGCGAGGGGGGCCGAGGGGGGGGCCGGAGGGGCCCGGGGGACGCGGGGGGACGAGGGGTAATGGCGGGTTTCAGAGCCGCGCCGGGGGCGTACCTGTGTGTTTTCTTGTGTATTTTCGATTTATAATGATATATTATGACAATACAATTCATCTGGCACAAAATGGGCGATTTTCAGTGTTTTCGTTTTTCGTGCCGTACGGTCGGGGTCGGGTCGGGGGTCGGGATGGGGTTTCGGGTTTTTGGTGTTTGGGGGTCTGGGAGGGTCAGGGGGGCGAGGGGGCCGAGGGGGGGCCGGAGGGCCCGGGGGACGCGGGGGGGGACGAGGGGTAATGGCGGGTTTCAGAGCCGCGCCGGGGGCGTACCTGTGTGTTTTCTTGTGTATTTTCGATTTATAATGATATATTATGACAATACAATTCATCTGGCACAAAATGGGCGATTTTCAGTGTTTTCGTTTTTCGTGCCGTACGGTCGGGTCGGGTCGGGGGTCGGGATGGGGTTTCGGGTTTTTGGTGTTTGGGGTCTGGGAGGGTCCAGGATCGGGGGCGAGGGGGGCCGAGGGGGGGCCGGAGGGCCCGGGGGACGCGGGGGGAGGGGTAATGGCGGGTTTCAGAGCCGCGCCGGGGCGTACCTGTGTGTTTCTTGTGTATTTTCGATTTATAATGTATATTATGACAATACAATTCATCTGGCACAAAATGGGCGATTTTCAGTGTTTTCGTTTTTCGTGCCGTACGGTCGGGTCGGTCGGGGTCGGGATGGGTTTCGGGTTTTTTGGTGTTGGGGGTGGGGGTCCCGGAGGTCGGGGGGCGAGGGGGGCCGAGGGGGGGGCCGGAGGGGCCCGGGGGACGCGGGGGGACGAGGGGTAATGGCGGGTTTCGTGTGTTTTCTTGTGTATTTTCGATATATTATGACAATACAATTCATCTGGCACAAAATGGGCGATTTTCAGTGTTTTCGTTTTTCGTGCCGTACGGTCGGGTCGGGTCGGGGGTCGGGATGGGGTTTCGGGGTTTTTGGTGTTTGGGGGTCTGGGAGGGTCCCGGAGGTCGGGGGGCGAGGGGGCCGAGGGGGGGGGCCGGAGGGCCCGGGGGACGCGGGGGGGACGAGGGGTAATGGCGGGTTTCAGAGCCGCGCCGGGGGCGTACCTGTGTGTTTTCTTGTGTATTTTCGATTTATAATGATATATTATGACAATACAATTCATCTGCACAAAATGGGCGATTTTCAGTGTTTTCGTTTTTCGTGCCGTACGGTCGGGTCGGGTCGGGGGTCGGGATGGGGTTTCGGGTTTTTGGTGTTTGGGGTCTGGGAGGGTCCAGGAGGTCGGGGGGCGAGGGGGCCGAGGGGGGGCCGGAGGGGCCCGGGGGACGCGGGGGGACGAGGGTAATGGCGGGTTTCAGAGCCGCGCCGGGGGCGTACCTGTGTGTTTTCTTGTGTATTTTCGATTTATAATGATATATTATGACAATACAATTCATCTGGCACAAAATGGGCGATTTTCAGTGTTTTCGTTTTTCGTGCCGTACGGTCGGGTCGGATCGGGGGTCGGGATGGGGTTTCGGGTTTTTGGTGTTTGGGGGTCTGGGAGGGTCCGGGGGGGGGGGGCGAGGGGGGGGGGGGGGGGCCGGAGGGGCCCGGGGGGACGGGGGGGGACGAGGGGTAATGGCGGGTTTCAGAGCCGCGCGGGGGCGTACCTGTGTGTTTTCTTGTGTATTTTCGATTTATAATGATATATTATGACAATACAATTCATCTGGCACAAAATGGGCGATTTTCAGTGTTTTCGTTTTTCGTGCCGTACGGTCGGGTCGGGTCGGGGGTCGGGATGGGGTTTCGGGGTTTTTGGTGTTTGGGGGTCTGGGAGGGTCCGGTCGGGGGCGAGGGGGCCGAGGGGGGGGGCCGGAGGGGCCCGGGGGACGCGGGGGGACGAGGGGTAATGGCGGGTTTCAGAGCCGCGCGGGGGCGTACCTGTGTGTTTTCTTGTGTATTTTCGATTTATAATGATATATTATGACAATACAATTCATCTGGCACAAAATGGGCGATTTTCAGTGTTTTCGTTTTTCGTGCCGTACGGTCGGGTCGGATCGGGGTCGGGATGGGTTTCGGGTTTTTGGTGTTTGGGGGTCTGGGAGGGTCCCGGAGGTCGGGGGGCGAGGGGGGGCCGGAGGGGCCCGGGGGACGCGGGGGGACGAGGGGTAATGGCGGGTTTCAGAGCCGCGCCGGGGGCGTACCTGTGTGTTTTCTTGTGTATTTTCGATTTATAATGATATATATGACAATACAATTCATCTGGCACAAAATGGGCGATTTTCAGTGTTTTCGTTTTTCGTGCCGTACGGTCGGGTCGGTCGGGGGTCGGGATGGGGTTTCGGGGTTTTTGGTGTTTGGGGGTCTGGGAGGGTCGGGGGGCGAGGGGGGGCCGAGGGGGGGCCGGAGGGCCCGGGGGACGCGGGGGGACGAGGGGTAATGGCGGTTTTCAGAGCCGCCGGGGGCGTACCTGTGTGTTTTCTTGTGTATTTTCGATTTATAATGATATATTATGACAATACAATTCATCTGGCACAAAATGGGCGATTTTCAGTGTTTTCGTTTTTCGTGCCGTACGGTCGGGTCGGGTCGGGGGTCGGGATGGGGTTTCGGGTTTTTGGTGTTTGGGGGTCTGGGAGGGTCCAGGAGGTCGGGGGCGAGGGGGGGCCGAGGGGGGGCCGGAGGGGCCCGGGGGGACGCGGGGGGACGAGGGGTAATGGCGGGTTTCAGAGCCGCGCCGGGGCGTACCTGTGTGTTTTCTTGTGTATTTTCGATTTATAATGATATATTATGACAATACAATTCATCTGGCACAAAATGGGCGATTTTCAGTGTTTTCGTTTTTCGTGCCGTACGGTCGGGTCGGGTCGGGGGGTCGGGATGGGGTTTCGGGGTTTTTGGTGTTTGGGGGTCTGGGAGGGTCGGGGGGCGAGGGGGGCCGAGGGGGGGCCGGAGGGGCCCGGGGGGACGCGGGGGGGACGAGGGGTAATGGGTTTCAGAGCCGCGCCGGGGGCGTACCTGTGTGTTTTCTTGTGTATTTTCGATTTATAATGATATATTATGACAATACAATTCATCTGGCACAAAATGGGCGTTTTTTCAGTGTTTTCGTTTTTCGTGCCGTACGGGGGTCGGGTCGGGGGTCGGGATGGGGTTTCGGGGTTTTTGGTGTTTGGGGTCTGGGAGGGTCCGGAGGTCGGGGGGGCGAGGGGGGGCCGAGGGGGGGGCCGGAGGGGCCCGGGGGACGCGGGGGGGACGAGGGGTAATGGCGGGTTTCAGAGCCGCGCCGGGGGCGTACCTGTGTGTTTCTTGTGTATTTTCGATTTATAATGATATATTATGACAATACAATTCATCTGGCACAAAATGGGCGATTTTCAGTGTTTTCGTTTTTCGTGCCGTACGGTCGGGTCGGGTCGGGGGTCGGGATGGGGTTTCGGGTTTTTGGTGTTTGGGGGTCTGGGAGGGTCCAGGAGGTCGGGGGGGCGAGGGGGCCGAGGGGGGGCCGGAGGGGCCCGGGGGACGCGGGGGGGACGAGGGGTAATGGCGGGTTTCCTGTGTGTTTTCTTGTGTATTTTCGATTTATAATGATATATGACAATACAATTCATCTGGCACAAAATGGGCGATTTTCAGTGTTTTCGTTTTTCGTGCCGTACGGTCGGGTCGGGTCGGGGGTCGGGATGGGGTTTCGGGTTTTGGTGTTTGGGGGTCTGGGAGGTCCGGAGGTCGGGGGGGCGAGGGGGGGCCGAGGGGGGGGCCGGAGGGCCCGGGGGACGCGGGGGGGACGAGGGGTAATGGCGGGTTTCAGAGCCGCGCCGGGGGCGTACCTGTGTGTTTTCTTGTGTATTTTCGATTTATAATGATATATTATGACAATACAATTCATCTGGCACAAAATGGGCGATTTTCAGTGTTTTCGTTTTTCGTGCCGTACGGTCGGGTCGGGTCGGGGGTCGGGATGGGGTTTCGGGTTTTTGGTGTTTGGGGGTCTGGGAGGGTCCAGGAGGTCGGGGGGGCGAGGGGGGCCGAGGGGGGGCCGGAGGGGCCCGGGGGGGACGCGGGGGGACGAGGGGTAATGGCGGGTTTCAGAGCCGCGCCGGGGGCGTACCTGTGTGTTTTCTTGTGTATTTTCGATTTATAATGATATATTATGACAATACAATTCATCTGGCACAAAATGGGCGATTTTCAGTGTTTTCGTTTTTCGTGCCGTACGGTCGGGTCGGATCGGGGGTCGGGATGGGTTTCGGGGTTTTTGGTGTTTGGGGGTCTGGGAGGGTCGGGGGCGAGGGGGAGGGGGGGGCCGGAGGGGCCCGGGGGGGCGCGGGGGACGAGGGGTAATGGCGGGTTTCAGAGCCGCGCCGGGGGCGTACCTGTGTGTTTTCTTGTGTATTTTCGATTTATAATGATATATTATGACAATACAATTCATCTGGCACAAAATGGGCGATTTTCAGTGTTTTCGTTTTCGTGCCGTACGGTCGGGTCGGGTCGGGGGTCGGGATGGGGTTTCGGGGTTTTTGGTGTTTGGGGTCTGGGAGGGTCGGGGGGGGCGAGGGGGGCGAGGGGGGGCCGGAGGGCCCGGGGGACGCGGGGGGACGAGGGGTAATGGCGGGTTTCAGAGCCGCGCCGGGGGCGTACCTGTGTGTTTTCTTGTGTATTTTCGATTTATAATGATATATTATGACAATACAATTCATCTGGCACAAAATGGGCGATTTTCAGTGTTTTCGTTTTTCGTGCCGTACGGTCGGGTCGGGTCGGGGGTCGGGATGGGGTTTCGGGTTTTTGGTGTTTGGGGGTCTGGGAGGGTCCCGGAGGTCGGGGGGCGAGGGGGGGGGGCCGGAGGGGCCCGGGGGGACGCGGGGGGGACGAGGGGTAATGGCGGGTTTCAGAGCCGCGCCGGGGGCGTACCTGTGTGTTTTCTTGTGTATTTTCGATTTATAATGATATATTATGACAATACAATTCATCTGGCACAAAAATGGGCGATTTTCAGTGTTTTCGTTTTTCGTGCCGTACGGTCGGGTCGGGTCGGGGGTCGGGATGGGGTTTCGGGGTTTTTGGTGTTTGGGGGTCTGGGAGGGTCGGGGGGCGAGGGGGGCCGAGGGGGGGCCGGAGGGGCCCGGGGGACGCGGGGGGACGAGGGGTAATGGCGGGTTTCAGAGCCGCGCCGGGGCGTACCTGTGTGTTTTCTTGTGTATTTTCGATTTATAATGATATATTATGACAATACAATTCATCTGGCACAAAATGGGCGATTTTCAGTGTTTTCGTTTTTCGTGCCGTACGGTCGGTCGGGTCGGGGGTCGGGATGGGGTTTCGGGGTTTTTGGTGTTTGGGGGTCTGGGAGGGTCCGGAGGTCGGGGGGCGAGGGGGGCCGAGGGGGGGGGCCGGGGGGCCCGGGGGGACGCGGGGGGGACGAGGGGTAATGGCGGGTTTCAGAGCCGCGGGGCGTACCTGTGTGTTTTCTTGTGTATTTTCGATTTATAATGATTATTATGACAATACAATTCATCTGGCACAAAATGGGCGTTTTTCAGTGTTTTCGTTTTTCGTGCCGTACGGTCGGGTCGGGTCGGGGGTCGGGATGGGGTTTCGGGTTTTTGGTGTTTGGGGGTCTGGGAGGGTCCGGAGGTCGGGGGGCGAGGGGGGCCGAGGGGGGGGGGCCGGAGGGGCGGGGGACGAGGGGGGGGGCGAGGGGGGCCGGGTTTCCTGTGTGTTTTCTTGTGTATTTTCGATATATTATGACAATACAATTCATCTGGCACAAAATGGCGATTTTCAGTGTTTTCGTTTTTCGTGCCGTACGGTCGGGTCGGTCGGGGGTCGGGATGGGGTTTCGGGTTTTTGGTGTTTGGGGGTCTGGGAGGGTCCCGGAGGTCGGGGGGCGAGGGGGGGCCGAGGGGGGGGGGGGAGGGGCCCGGGGGACGCGGGGGGACGAGGGGTAATGGCGGGTTTCAGAGCCGCGCCGGGGGCGTACCTGTGTGTTTTCTTGTGTATTTTCGATTTATAATGATATATTATGACAATACAATTCATCTGGCACAAAATGGGCGATTTTCAGTGTTTTCGTTTTTCGTGCCGTACGGTCGGGTCGGGTCGGGGGTCGGGATGGGGTTTCGGGTTTTTGGTGTTTGGGGGTCTGGGAGGGTCCAGGAGGTCGGGGGGGCGAGGGGGGCCGAGGGGGGGCCGGAGGGCCCGGGGGCGCGGGGGGGGACGAGGGGTAATGGCGGGTTTCAGAGCCGCGCCGGGGGCGTACCTGTGTGTTTTCTTGTGTATTTTCGATTTATAATGATATATGACAATACAATTCATCTGGCACAAAATGGGCGATTTTCAGTGTTTTCGTTTTTCGTGCCGTACGGTCGGGTCGGGTCGGGGGTCGGGATGGGTTTCGGGGTTTTTGGTGTTTGGGGGTCTGGGAGGGTCGGAGGGGCGAGGGGGGCCGAGGGGGGGGCCGGAGGGCCCGGGGGACGCGGGGGGGACGAGGGGTAATGGCGGGTTTCAGAGCCGCGCCGGGGGCGTACCTGTGTGTTTTCTTGTGTATTTTCGATTTATAATGATATATTATGACAATACAATTCATCTGGCACAAAATGGGCGATTTTCAGTGTTTTCGTTTTTCGTGCCGTACGGTCGGGGTCGGGTCGGGGGGGGGTTTTCGGGTTTTTGGTGTTTGGGGGTCTGGGAGGGTCGGGGGGCGGGGGGGAGGGGGGGCCGGAGGGGCCCGGGGGACGCGGGGGGACGAGGGTAATGGCGGGTTTCAGAGCCGCGCCGGGGCGTACCTGTGTGTTTTCTTGTGTATTTTCGATTTAATGATATATTATGACAATACAATTCATCTGGCACAAAATGGGCGATTTTCAGTGTTTTCGTTTTTCGTGCCGTACGGTCGGGTCGGTCGGGGGTCGGGATGGGGTTTCGGGGTTTTTGGTGTTTGGGGGTCTGGGAGGGTCGGGGGGCGAGGGGGCCGAGGGGGGGGCCGGAGGGCCCCGGGGGGACGCGGGGGGACGAGGGGTAATGGCGGGTTTCAGAGCCGCGCCGGGGGCGTACCTGTGTGTTTTCTTGTGTATTTTCGATTTATAATGATATATTATGACAATACAATTCATCTGGCACAAAATGGGCGATTTTTCAGTGTTTTCGTTTTCGTGCCGTACGGTCGGGTCGGGTCGGGGGTCGGGATGGGTTTTCGGGGTTTTTGGTGTTTGGGGGTCTGGGAGGGTCCCGGAGGTCGGGGGGGCGAGGGGGGCCGAGGGGGGGGCCGGAGGGCCCGGGGGGACGCGGGGGGACGAGGGGTAATGGCGGGTTTCAGAGCCGCGCCGGGGCGTACCTGTGTGTTTTCTTGTGTATTTTCGATTTATAATGATATATTATGACAATACAATTCATCTGGCACAAAATGGGCGATTTTCAGTGTTTTCGTTTTTCGTGCCGTACGGTCGGGTCGGGTCGGGGGGGATGGGGTTTCGGGGTTTTTGGTGTTTGGGTCTGGGAGGTCCAGGAGGTCGGGGGGGCGAGGGGGCCGAGGGGGGGGCCGGAGGGGCCCGGGGGGACGCGGGGGGGACGAGGGGTAATGGCGGGTTTCAGAGCGCGCCGGGGGCGTACCTGTGTGTTTTCTTGTGTATTTTCGATTTATAATGATATATTATGACAATACAATTCATCTGGCACAAAATGGGCGATTTTCAGTGTTTTCGTTTTTCGTGCCGTACGGTCGGGTCGGGTCGGGGGTCGGGATGGGGTTTCGGGTTTTTTGGTGTTTGGGGGTCTGGGAGGGTCCGGAGGTCGGGGGCGAGGGGGGCCGAGGGGGGGGCCGGAGGGGCCCGGGGACGCGGGGGGACGAGGGGTAATGGCGGGTTTCAGAGCCGCGCGGGGCGTACCTGTGTGTTTTCTTGTGTATTTTCGATTTATAATGATATATTATGACAATACAATTCATCTGGCACAAAATGGGCGATTTTCAGTGTTTTCGTTTTTCGTGCCGTACGGTCGGGTCGGGTCGGGGGTCGGGATGGGGTTTCGGGTTTTTGGTGTTTGGGGGTCTGGGAGGGTCCAGGAGGTCGGGGGGGCGAGGGGGGCCGAGGGGGGGGCCGGAGGGGCCCGGGGGACGCGGGGGGACGAGGGGTAATGGCGGGTTTCAGAGCCGCGCCGGGGGCGTACCTGTGTGTTTTCTTGTGTATTTTCGATTTATAATGATATATTATGACAATACAATTCATCTGGCACAAAAATGGGCGATTTTCAGTGTTTTCGTTTTTCGTGCCGTACGGTCGGGGGTCGGGTCGGGGTCGGGATGGGTTTTCGGGGTTTTTGGTGTTTGGGGTCTGGGAGGGTCGGGGGGCGAGGGGGGGCCGAGGGGGGGGGCCGGAGGGCCCGGGGGGACGCGGGGGGGACGAGGGTAATGGCGGGTTTCAGAGCCGCGCCGGGGGCGTACCTGTGTGTTTTCTTGTGTATTTTCGATTTATAATGATATATTATGACAATACAATTCATCTGGCACAAAATGGGCGATTTTTCAGTGTTTTCGTTTTTCGTGCGTACGGTCGGGTCGGATCGGGGTCGGGATGGGTTTCGGGGTTTTTGGTGTTTGGGGTCTGGGAGGGTCGGGGGGCGAGGGGGGCCGAGGGGGGGCCGGAGGGGCCGGGGGGACGCGGGGGGGACGAGGGGTAATGGCGGTTTCAGAGCCGCCGGGGGCGTACCTGTGTGTTTTCTTGTGTATTTTCGATTTATAATGATATATATGACAAACAATTCATCTGGCACAAAATGGGCGATTTTCAGTGTTTTCGTTTTTCGTGCCGTACGGTCGGGTCGGATCGGGGGTCGGGATGGGGTTTCGGGGTTTTTGGTGTTTGGGGGTCTGGGAGGGTCCCGGAGGTCGGGGGGGCGAGGGGGGGGGGCCGGAGGGGCCCGGGGGACGGGGGGGGACGAGGGGTAATGGCGGTTTCAGAGCCGCGCGGGGGCGTACCTGTGTGTTTTCTTGTGTATTTTCGATTTATAATGATATATTATGACAATACAATTCATCTGGCACAAATGGGCGATTTTCAGTGTTTTCGTTTTTCGTGCCGTACGGTCGGGTCGGATCGGGGGTCGGGATGGGTTTCGGGGTTTTTGGTGTTTGGGGGTCTGGGAGGGTCGGGGGCGGGGGGCCGAGGGGGGGGGCCCGGAGGGGCCCGGGGGGACGCGGGGGGAGGGGTAATGGCGGTTTCAGAGCCGCGCCGGGGCGTACCTGTGTTTTCTTGTGTATTTTCGATTTATAATGATATATTATGACAATACAATTCATCTGGCACAAAATGGGCGATTTTCAGTGTTTTCGTTTTTCGTGCCGTACGGTCGGGTCGGATCGGGGGTCGGGATGGGGTTTCGGGGTTTTTGGTTTGGGGGTCTGGGAGGGTCCAGGAGGTCGGGGGGGCGAGGGGGCCGAGGGGGGGGGAGGGGCCCGGGGGACGCGGGGGACGAGGGGTAATGGCGGGTTTCAGAGCCGCGCCGGGGGCGTACCTGTGTGTTTTCTTGTGTATTTTCGATTATAATGATATATTATGACAATACAATTCATCTGGCACAAAATGGGCGATTTTCAGTGTTTTCGTTTTTCGTGCCGTACGGTCGGCGGGTCGGGGGTCGGGATGGGGTTTCGGGTTTTTGGTGTTTGGGGGTCTGGGAGGGTCCCGGAGGTCGGGGGGGGAGGGGGGGCCGAGGGGGGGGCCGGAGGGGCCCGGGGGGACGCGGGGGGACGAGGGTAATGGCGGGTTTCAGAGCCCGGGGGCGTACCTGTGTGTTTTTTGTATTTTCGATTTATAATGATATATTATGACAATACAATTCATCTGGCACAAAATGGGCGATTTTCAGTGTTTTCGTTTTTCGTGCCGTACGGTCGGGTCGGGTCGGGGGTCGGGATGGGGTTTCGGGGTTTTTGGTGTTTGGGGGTCTGGGAGGGTCCCGGAGGTCGGGGGGGCGGGGGGCCGAGGGGGGGGGCCGGAGGGCCCGGGGGACGCGGGGGGACGAGGGGTAATGGCGGGTTTCAGAGCCGCGCCGGGGGCGTACCTGTGTGTTTTCTTGTGTATTTTCGATTTATAATGATATATTATGACAATACAATTCATCTGGCACAAAATGGGCGATTTTCAGTGTTTTCGTTTTTTCGTGCCGTACGGTCGGGTCGGGTCGGGGGTCGGGATGGGGTTTCGGGTTTTTTGGTGTTTGGGGGTCTGGGAGGGTCCGGAGGTCGGGGGGGCGAGGGGGCCGAGGGGGGGGGCCGGAGGGGCCCGGGGGGACGCGGGGGGACGAGGGTAATGGCGGGTTTCAGAGCCGCCGCGGGGGCGTACCTGTGTGTTTTCTTGTGTATTTTCGATTTATAATGATATATTATGACAATACAATTCATCTGGCACAAAATGGGCGATTTTCAGTGTTTTCGTTTTTCGTGCCGTACGGTCGGGTCGGGTCGGGGGTCGGGATGGGGTTTCGGGTTTTTTGGTGTTTGGGGTCTGGGAGGGTCGGGGGGCGAGGGGGGGCCGAGGGGGGCCGGAGGGCCCGGGGACGCGGGGGGACGAGGGGTAATGGCGGGTTTCAGAGCCGCCGGGGCGTACCTGTGTGTTTTCTTGTGTATTTTCGATTTATAATGATATATTATGACAATACAATTCATCTGGCACAAAATGGGCGATTTTCAGTGTTTTCGTTTTTCGTGCCGTACGGTCGGGTCGGGTCGGGGGTCGGGATGGGGTTTCGGGGTTTTTGGTGTTTGGGGGTCTGGGGGTCCAGGAGGTCGGGGGCGAGGGGGGGGGCCGAGGGGGGGGCCGGAGGGGCCCGGGCGGGACGGGGGAAGGTAATGGCGGTTTCAGAGCCGCGCCGGGGCGTACCTGTGTGTTTTCTTGTGTATTTTCGATTTATAATGATATATTATGACAATACAATTCATCTGGCACAAAATGGGCGATTTTCAGTGTTTTCGTTTTTCGTGCCGTACGGTCGGGTCGGGTCGGGGGTCGGGATGGGTTTCGGGGTTTTTGGTGTTTGGGGGTCTGGGAGGGTCCAGGAGGTCGGGGGGCGAGGGGGGCCGAGGGGGGGGCCGGAGGGGCCCGGGGGACGCGGGGGGGACGAGGGGTAATGGCGGGTTTCAGAGCCGCGCCGGGGGCGTACCTGTGTGTTTTCTTGTGTATTTTCGATTTATAATGATATATTATGACAATACAATTCATCTGGCACAAAATGGGCGATTTTCAGTGTTTTCGTTTTTCGTGCCGTACGGTCGGGTCGGATCGGGGGTCGGGATGGGTTTCGGGTTTTTGGTGTTTGGGGTCTGGGAGGGTCCAGGAGGTCGGGGGGCGAGGGGGGGGGCCGAGGGGGGGCCGGAGGGGCCCGGGGGACGCGGGGGGACGAGGGTAATGGCGGGTTTCAGAGCCGCGCCGGGGGCGTACCTGTGTGTTTTCTTGTGTATTTTCGATTTATAATGATATATTATGACAATACAATTCATCTGGCACAAAATGGGCGATTTTCAGTGTTTTCGTTTTTCGTGCCGTACGGTCGGGTCGGGTCGGGGTCGGGATGGGGTTTCGGGTTTTTGGTGTTTGGGGGTCTGGGAGGGTCCAGGAGGTCGGGGGGCGAGGGGGGGCCGAGGGGGGGCCGGAGGGCCCGGGGGACGCGGGGGGGACGAGGGGTAATGGCGGGTTTCAGAGCCGCGCGGGGGCGTACCTGTGTGTTTTCTTGTGTATTTTCGATTTATAATGATATATTATGACAATACAATTCATCTGGCACAAAATGGGCGATTTTCAGTGTTTTCGTTTTTCGTGCCGTACGGTCGGGTCGGGTCGGGGGTCGGGATGGGTTTTCGGGTTTTTGGTGTTTGGGGTCTGGGAGGGTCCAGGAGGTCGGGGGGCGAGGGGGGGCCGAGGGGGGGCCGGAGGGCCCGGGGGACGCGGGGGGACGAGGGGTAATGGCGGGTTTCAGAGCCGCGCCGGGGGCGTACCTGTGTGTTTTCTTGTGTATTTTCGATTTATAATGATATATTATGACAATACAATTCATCTGGCACAAAATGGGCGATTTTCAGTGTTTTCGTTTTTCGTGCCGTACGGTCGGTCGGTCGGGGGTCGGATGGGGTTTCGGGGTTTTTGGTGTTTGGGGTCTGGGAGGGTCCGGGGGGGGGGAGGGGGGGCCGGAGGGGCCCGGGGGACGGGGGGACGAGGGGTAATGGCGGGTTTCAGAGCCGCGCCGGGGCGTACCTGTGTGTTTTCTTGTGTATTTTCGATTTATAATGATATATTATGACAATACAATTCATCTGGCACAAAATGGGCGATTTTCAGTGTTTTCGTTTTTCGTGCCGTACGTCGGGTCGGGGGGGTCGGGATGGGGTTTCGGGGTTTTTGGTGTTTGGGGTCTGGGAGGGTCCAGGAGGTCGGGGGGGCGAGGGGGGCCGAGGGGGGGCCGGAGGGGCCCGGGGGACGCGGGGGGACGAGGGGTAATGGCGGGTTTCAGAGCCGCGCCGGGGGCGTACCTGTGTGTTTTCTTGTGTTTTCGATTTATAATGATATATTATGACAATACAATTCATCTGGCACAAAATGGGCGATTTTCAGTGTTTTCGTTTTTCGTGCCGTACGGTCGGGTCGGGTCGGGGGTCGGGATGGGGTTTCGGGGTTTTTGGTGTTTGGGGGTCTGGGAGGGTCCAGGAGGTCGGGGGGCGAGGGGGGCCGAGGGGGGGGCCGGAGGGGCCCGGGGGACGCGGGGGGGACGAGGGGTAATGGCGGGTTTCAGAGCCGCGCCGGGGGCGTACCTGTGTGTTTTCTTGTGTATTTTCGATTTATAATGATATATTATGACAATACAATTCATCTGGCACAAAATGGGCGATTTTCAGTGTTTTCGTTTTTCGTGCCGTACGGTCGGGTCGGGTCGGGGGTCGGGATGGGGTTTCGGTTTTTGGTGTTTGGGGGTCTGGGAGGGTCCCGGAGGGGGGCGAGGGGGGCCGAGGGGGGGGCCGGAGGGCCCGGGGGACGCGGGGGGGGACGAGGGGTAATGGCGGGTTTCAGAGCCGCGCCGGGGGCGTACCTGTGTGTTTTCTTGTGTATTTTCGATTTATAATGATATATTATGACAATACAATTCATCTGGCACAAAATGGGCGATTTTCAGTGTTTTCGTTTTTCGTGCCGTACGGTCGGGTCGGGTCGGGGTCGGGATGGGGTTTCGGGGTTTTTGGTGTTTGGGGGTCTGGGAGGGTCCAGGAGGTCGGGGGCGAGGGGGGGAGGGGGGCCGGAGGGCCCGGGGGGACGCGGGGGGGACGAGGGGTAATGGCGGGTTTCAGAGCCGCGCGTACCTGTGTGTTTTCTTGTGTATTTTCGATTTATAATGATATATTATGACAATACAATTCATCTGGCACAAAATGGGCGATTTTCAGTGTTTTCGTTTTTCGTGCCGTACGGTCGGGTCGGGTCGGGGGTCGGGATGGGGTTTCGGGGTTTTTTGGTGTTTGGGGGTCTGGGAGGGTCGGGGGCGAGGGGGGCCGAGGGGGGCCGGAGGGGCCGGGGGGACGCGGGGGGACGAGGGTAATGGCGGGTTTCAGAGCCGCGCCGGGGGCGTACCTGTGTGTTTTCTTGTGTATTTTCGATTTATAATGATATATTATGACAATACAATTCATCTGGCACAAAATGGGCGATTTTTCAGTGTTTTCGTTTTTCGTGCCGTACGTCGGGTCGGGTCGGGGGTCGGGATGGGGTTTCGGGTTTTTGGTGTTTGGGGGTCTGGGAGGGTCCAGGAGGTCGGGGGGCGAGGGGGGAGGGGGGGGGGCCGGAGGGGCCGGGGGACGCGGGGGACGAGGGTAATGGCGGGTTTCAGAGCCGCGCCGGGGGCGTACCTGTGTTTTCTTGTGTATTTTCGATTTATAATGATATATTATGACAATACAATTCATCTGGCACAAAATGGGCGATTTTCAGTGTTTTCGTTTTTCGTGCCGTACGGTCGGGTCGGGTCGGGGGTCGGGATGGGTTTCGGGGTTTTTGGTGTTTGGGGGTCTGGGAGGGTCCGGGAGGTCGGGGGGGAGGGGGCCGAGGGGGGGGGCCGGAGGGGCCCGGGGGACGCGGGGGGGACGAGGGTAATGGCGGGTTTTCCTGTGTGTTTTTTGTGTATTTTCGATTATTAATGATAATGACAATTCATCTGGCACAAAATGGGCGATTTTCAGTGTTTTCGTTTTTCGTGCCGTACGGTCGGGTCGGGTCGGGGGTCGGGATGGGGTTTCGGGGTTTTTGGTGTTTGGGGGTCTGGGAGGGTCCGGAGGTCGGGGGGGCGAGGGGGGCCGAGGGGGGGCCGGAGGGCCCGGGGACGCGGGGGGGACGAGGGGTAATGGCGGGTTTCAGAGCCGCGCCGGGGGCGTACCTGTGTGTTTTCTTGTGTATTTTCGATTTATAATGATATATTATGACAATACAATTCATCTGGCAAAAATGGGCGATTTTCAGTGTTTTCGTTTTTCGTGCCGTACGGTCGGGTCGGGTCGGGGGTCGGGATGGGGTTTCGGGTTTTTTGGTGTTTGGGGGTCTGGGAGGGTCCAGGAGGTCGGGGGCGAGGGGGGGCCGAGGGGGGGCCGGAGGGGCCCGGGGGGACGGGGGGGGACGAGGGGTAATGGTTTCAGAGCCGCGCCGGGGCGTACCTGTGTGTTTTCTTGTGTATTTTCGATTTATAATGATATATTATGACAATACAATTCATCTGGCACAAAATGGGCGATTTTCAGTGTTTTCGTTTTTCGTGCCGTACGGTCGGGTCGGTCGGGGTCGGGATGGGTTTCGGGTTTTTGGTGTTTGGGGTCTGGGAGGGTCGGGGGGGCGAGGGGGGGCCGAGGGGGGGCCGGAGGGGCCCGGGGGGACGCGGGGGGACGAGGGGTAATGGCGGGTTTCAGAGCCGCGCCGGGGGCGTACCTGTGTGTTTTCTTGTGTATTTTCGATTTAATGATATATTATGACAATACAATTCATCTGGCACAAAATGGGCGATTTTCAGTGTTTTCGTTTTTCGTGCCGTACGGTCGGGTCGGTCGGGGTCGGGATGGGTTTCGGGTTTTTGGTGTTTGGGGTCTGGGAGGGTCGGGGGGCGAGGGGGGCGAGGGGGGGGCCGGAGGGGCCCGGGGGACGCGGGGGGACGAGGGGTAATGGCGGGTTTCAGAGCGCGCCGGGGGCGTACCTGTGTGTTTTCTTGTGTATTTTCGATTTATAATGATATATTATGACAATACAATTCATCTGGCACAAAATGGGCGATTTTCAGTGTTTTCGTTTTTCGTGCCGTACGGTCGGTCGGATCGGGGGTCGGGATGGGGTTTCGGGGTTTTTGGTGTTTGGGGTCTGGGAGGGTCCCGGAGGTCGGGGGGCGAGGGGGGCCGGAGGGGCCCGGGGGACGCGGGGGGACGAGGGGTAATGGCGGGTTTCAGAGCCGCGCCGGGGGCGTACCTGTGTGTTTTCTTGTGTATTTTCGATTTATAATGATATATTATGACAATACAATTCATCTGGCACAAAATGGGCGATTTTCAGTGTTTTCGTTTTTCGTGCCGTACGGTCGGGTCGGATCGGGGGTCGGGATGGGGTTTCGGGTTTTTGGTGTTTGGGGTCTGGGAGGGTCGGGGGGCGAGGGGGGCCGAGGGGGGGGCCGGAGGGGCCGGGGGGACGCGGGGGGGACGAGGGGTAATGGCGGGTTTCAGAGCCGCGCCGGGGGCGTACCTGTGTGTTTTCTTGTGTATTTTCGATTTATAATGATATATTATGACAATACAATTCATCTGGCACAAAATGGGCGATTTTCAGTGTTTTCGTTTTTCGTGCCGTACGGTCGGGTCGGGTCGGGGGTCGGGATGGGGTTTCGGGGTTTTTGGTGTTTGGGGTCTGGGAGGGTCCAGGAGGTCGGGGGGCGAGGGGGGCAGGGGGGGCCGGAGGGGCCCGGGGGACGCGGGGGGGACGAGGGGTAATGGCGGGTTTCAGAGCCGCGCCGGGCGTACCTGTGTGTTTTCTTGTGTATTTTCGATTTATAAT
>BDSI01000493.1:0-24778 GCA_003117195.1 Eudorina sp. 2006-703-Eu-15
GGTGGCGGGCTCGGCGGCTCCGGCGACGGCGGCGCAGGCTGGGCGGCGCAGGCGACGGCGGCGCTGGGCTGGGTGGTGCGGAGGCGCGTCCGGGTGGCGGGCTCGGGCTGCGGCGACGGGGCGCAGGGCTGGGCGGCGAGGCGACGGCGGCGCTGGGCCGGTGGTGCGGAGGCGCGTCCGGGTGGCGGCTCGGCGGCTCCGGCGACGGCGGCGCAGGGCTGGGCGGCGCAGGCGACGGCGGCGCTGGGCTGGGTGTGCGGAGGGCGGTCCGGGTGCGGCTCGGCGGCTGCGGCGACGGCGGCGCAGGCTGGGCGGCGCAGGCGACGGCGGCGCTGGGCTGGGTGGTGCGGAGGGCGTCCGGGTGGCGGCTCGGCGGCTCCGGCGACGCGGCGCGGGCTGCGGCGCGCAGGCGACGGCGGCGCTGGCGCGCGGAGGGCGGTCCGGGTGGCGGGCTCGGCGGCTCCGGCGACGGCGGCGCAGGGCTGGGCGGCGCAGGCGACGGCGGCGCTGGGGCGGCGGTCGGGTGGCGGCTCGGCGGCTCCGACGCGGCGCAGGGCTGGGCGGGCGACGGCGGCGCTGGCTGGTGGTGCGGAGGGCGTCCGGGTGGCGGGCTCGGCGGCTCCGGCGACGGCGGCGCAGGCTGGGCGGCGCGGCGACGGCGGCGCTGGGCTGGGTGGTGCGGAGGCGGTCCGGGTGGCGGGCTCGGCGGCTCCGGCGACGGCGCGCAGGGCTGGGCGGCGCAGGCACGGCGCGCTGGGCTGCGGAGGGCGGTCAGGCGGCGAGGGCGGCGGCGCAGGCGACGGCGCGGCTGCAGGGCGGTCGGGTGGCGGGCTCGGCGGCTGCGGCGACGGTGGCGCAGGCTGGCGGCTGGGTGGTGCGGAGGCGGTCCGGTGGCGGCGGCGGCTCCGCGACGGCGGCGCAGGGCTGGGCGGCTCCGGCGACGGCGCGCTGGGCTGGGTGGTGCGGAGGCGTGGTGGCGGGCTCGGCGGCTCGGCGACGGCGGCGCAGCTGGGCGGCTCGGCGACGGCGGCGCTGGGCTGGTGGTGCGGAGGGCGGTCCGGGTGGGGCTCGGCGGCTGCGGCGACGGTGGCGCAGGGCTGGGCGGCCGACGGCGGCGCTGGGCTGGGTGGTGCGGAGGGCGGTCGGGTGGCGGGCTCGGCGGCTCCGGCGACGGCGGCGCAGGCTGGGCGGCGCAGGCGACGGCGGCGCTGGCTGGGTGGTGCGGAGGGCGGTCCGGGTGGCGGCTCGGGCGCTCCGGCGACGGCGCGCAGGGCTGGGCGGCGCAGGCGACGGCGGCGCTGGCTGGGTGGTGCGGAGGGCGGTCCGGTGGCGGCTCGGCGCTCGGCGACGGCGGCGCAGGGTGGGCGGCGCAGGCGACGGCGGCGCTGGGCTGGGTGGTGCGGAGGGCGGTCGGGTGGCGGCTCGGCGGCTGCGGCGACGGCGGCGCAGGGCTGGGCGGGGCGACGGCGGCGCTGGGCTGGTGGTGCGGAGGGCGGTCCGGGTGGCGGGCTCGCGGCTCGGCGACGGCGGCGCAGGCTGGGCGGGCGACGGCGGCGCTGGGCTGGGTGGTGCGGAGGCGGACGGGCGCAGGGCTGGGCTGGGCTGGGTGGTGCGGAGGGCGGTCCGGGTGGCGGGTCGGCGGCTCGGCGACGGCGGCGCAGGGCTGGGCGGCGCAGGCGACGGCGGCGCTGGCTGGGTGGTGCGCGGAGGCGGTCCGGGTGGCGGGCTCGGCGGCTCCGGCGACGGCGGCGCAGGGCTGGGCGGCGGCGACGGCGGCGCTGGCTGGCGGAGGGCGGGGTGGCGGCTCGGCGGCTCCGGCGACGGCGGCGCAGGGCTGGGCGGCGCAGGCGACGGCGGCGCTGGGCTGGGTGGGCGGAGGGCGGTCGGGTGGCGGCTCGGCGGCTCGGCGACGGGGCGCAGGGCTGGGCGGCGGCCGGCGCTGGGCTGGGTGTGCGGAGGCGGTCCGGGTGGCGGCTCGGCGGCTCCGGCGACGGCGGCGGCAGGGCTGGGCGGCGCAGGCGACGGCGGCGCTGGGCTGGGTGGTGCGGAGGGCGGTCCGGGTGGCGGGCTCGGCGCTCCGGCGACGGCGGCGCAGGCTGGGCGGCGCAGGCGACGGCGGCGCTGGGCGGTGGTGCGGAGGCGGTCCGGGTGGCGGGCTCGGCGGCTGCGGCGACGGCGGCGCAGGCTGGGCGGCGCAGGCGACGGCGGCGGCTGGGCTGGGTGGTGCGGAGGGCGGTCCGGGTGGCGGCTCGGCGGCTCCGGCGACGGCGGCGCAGGGCTGGGCGGCGCAGGCGACGGCGGCGCTGGGCTGGGTGGTGCGGAGGGCGGTCCGGGTGGCGGCTCGGCGGCTCCGGCGACGGCGGCGCAGGGCTGGGCGGCGCAGGCGACGGCGGCGCTGGGCTGGGTGGTGCGGAGGGCGGTCCGGGTGCGGGCTCGGCGGCTCCGGCGACGGCGGCGCAGGGCTGGGCGGCGCAGGCGACGGCGGCGCTGGGCTGGGTGGTGCGGAGGGCGGTCCGGGTGCGGGCTCGGCGGCTCCGGCGACGGCGGCGCAGGGCTGGGCGGCGCAGGCGACGGCGGCGCTGGGCTGGGTGGTGCGGAGGGCGGTCCGGGTGGCGGCTCGGCGGCTCCGGCGACGGCGGCGCAGGGCTGGGCGGCGGCGACGGCGGCGCTGGGCTGGGTGGTGCGGAGGGCGGTCCGGGTGGCGGCTCGGCGGCTCCGGCGACGGCGGCGCAGGGCTGGGCGGCGCGGCGACGGCGGCGCTGGCTGGGTGGTGCGGAGGGCGGTCCGGGTGGCGGGCTCGGCGGCTCGGCGACGGCGGCGCAGGCTGGGCGCGCAGGCGACGGCGGCGCTGGCTGGGTGGTGCGGAGGGCGGTCCGGGTGGCGGCTCGGCGGCTCCGGCGACGGCGGCGCAGGGCTGGGCGGCGCAGGCGACGGCGGCGCTGGCTGGTGGTGCGGAGGGCGTCCGGGTGGCGGGCTCGGCGGCTGGCGACGGCGGCGCAGGGCTGGGCGGCGCAGGCGACGGCGGCGCTGGCTGGGTGGTGCGGAGGGCGGTCCGGGTGGCGGGCTCGGCGCTCCGGCGACGGCGGCGCAGGGCTGGCGGCGCAGGCGACGGCGGCGCTGGGCTGGGTGGTGCGGAGGCGGTCCGGGTGGCGGGCTCGGCGGCTCGGCGACGGCGGCGCAGGCTGGGCGGCGCAGGCGACGGCGGCGCTGGCTGGGTGGTGCGGAGGGCGGTCGGGTGGCGGGCTCGGCGGCTCCGGCGACGGCGGCGCAGGGCTGGGCGGCGGCGACGGCGGCGCTGGCTGGGTGGTGCGGAGGGCGGGGGTGGCGGGCTCGGCGGCTCGGCGACGGGCGTGGTGGCTGGAATGGTGGGCTGGCGGAGGGCGGTCCGGCGGCTCGGCGACGGCGGCGCAGGGCTGGGCGGCGGCGACGGCGGCGCTGGGCTGGGTGGTGCGGAGGGCGGTCCGGGTGGCGGGCTCGCGGCTCGGCGACGGCGGCGCAGGGCTGGGCGGCGCAGGCGACGGCGGCGCTGGCTGGGTGGTGCGGAGGGCGTCCGGGTGGCGGACGGGGCGGGGCTGGGCTGGGTGTGCGGAGGGCGGTCCGACGGCGCAGGGCTGGCGGCGCAGGCGACGGCGGCGCTGGCTGGGTGGTGCGGAGGGCGGCCGGGTGGGTCGGCGGGCGACGGCGGCGCAGGGCTGGGCGGCAGGCGACGGCGGCGCTGGGCTGGGTGGTGCGGAGGGCGGTCCGGGTGGCGGCTCGGCGGCTCGACGGGGCAGGGCTGGCGGCGCAGGCGACGGCGGCGCTGGGCTGGGTGTGCGGAGGGCGTCCGGGTGGCGGCTCGGCGCTCGGCGACGGCGGCGCAGGGCTGGGCGGGCGACGGCGGCGCTGGGCTGGTGGTGCGGAGGCGACGGCGCAGGGCTGGGCGGCGCCGGCGGCGCTGGCTGGCGGTCCGGGTGGCGGGCTCGGCGGCTCCGGCGACGGCGGCGCAGGCTGGGCGGCGCAGGCGACGGCGGCGCTGGGCTGGGTGGTGCGGAGGGCGGTCCGGGTGGCGGGCTCGGCGGCTCCGGCGACGGCGGCGCAGGGCGGCGCAGGCGACGGCGGCGCTGGCTGGGTGGTGCGGAGGGCGGTCCGGGTGGCGGGCTCGGCGGCTCGGGCGACGGCGGCGCAGGGCTGGGCGGCGCAGGCGACGGCGGCGCTGGGCTGGGTGGTGCGGAGACGGCGGCGCAGGGCTGGGGCGGGCGACGGCGGCTGGGTGGTGCGGAGGGCGGTCCGGGTGGCGGCTCGGCGGCTCGGCGACGGCGGCGCAGGGCTGGGCGGCGCAGGCGACGGCGGCGCTGGGCTGGGTGGTGCGGAGGCGGTCCGGGTGGCGGGCTCGACGGCGGCGCAGGCTGGGCGCGCAGGCGACGGCGGCGCTGGGCTGGGTGGTGCGGAGGGCGGTCCGGGTGGCGCGGCGGCTCCGGCGACGGCGGCGCAGGGCTGGGCGCGCAGGCGACGGCGGCGCTGGCTGGGTGGTGCGGAGGGCGGTCCGGGTGGCGGGCTCGGCGGCTCCGGCGACGGCGGCGCAGGGCTGGGCGGCGCAGGCGACGGCGGCGCTGGGCTGGGTGGTGCGGAGGGCGGTCGGGTGGCGGGCTCGGCGGCTCCGGCGACGGCGCAGGGCTGGGCGGCGCAGGCGACGGTGGCTGGGTGGTGCGGAGGGCGGGCGGGCTCGGCGGGCGACGGCGGCGCAGGGCTGGGCGGGGCGACGGCGGCGCTGGCTGGGTGGTGCGGAGGGCGGTCCGGGTGGCGGGCTCGGCGGCTGCGGCGACGGCGGCGCAGGGCTGGGCGGCGGCGACGGCGGCGCTGGCTGGGTGGTGCGGAGGGCGGTCCGGGTGGCGGACGGCGGCGCAGGGCTGGGCGGCGCAGGCGACGGCGGCTGGGCTGGGTGGTGGGAGGGCGGTCCGGGTGGCGGGCTCGGCGGCTCCGGCGACGGCGGCGCAGGGCTGGGCGGCGCAGGCGACGGCGGCGCTGGGCTGGGTGGTGCGGAGGGCGGTCGGGTGGCGGGCTCGGCGGCTGCGGCGACGGCGGCGCAGGGCTGGGCGGCGCAGGCGACGGCGGCGCTGGGCTGGGTGGTGCGGAGGGCGTCCGGGTGGCGGCTCGCGGCTCCGGCGACGGTGGGGGCGGCGACGGCGGCGCTGGCGGGTGGTGCGGAGGGCGGTCCGGGTGGCGGGCTCGGCGCTCGGCGACGGCGGCGCAGGGCTGGGCGGCGCGGCGACGGCGGCGCTGGGCTGGGTGTGCGGAGGGCGGTCCGGGTGGCGGGCTCGGCGGCTCGGCGACGGCGGCGCAGGGCTGGGCGGCGCAGGCGACGGCGGCGCTGGCTGGGTGGTGCGGAGGGCGGTCCGGGTGGCGGGCTCGGCGGCTCCGGCGACGGCGGCGCAGGGCTGGGCGGCTCCGGCGACGGCGGCGCTGGGCTGGGTGGTGCGGAGGGCGGTCCGGGTGGCGGGCTCGGCGCTCGGCGACGGCGGCGCAGGCTGGGCGGCGGGCGACGGCGGCGCTGGCTGGGTGGTGCGGAGGGCGGTCCGGGTGGCGGGCTCGGCGGCTCGGGCGACGGCGGCGCAGGGCTGGGCGGCGGCGACGGCGCGCTGGCTGGGTGGTGGCGAGGGCGGTCCGGGTGGCGGCTCGGCGGCTCGGCGACGGCGGCGCAGGCTGGCGGCGCAGGCGACGGCGGCGCTGGGCTGGGTGGTGCGGAGGGCGGTCCGGGTGGCGGCTCGGCGGCTGCGGCGACGGCGGCGGGCTGGGCGGCGCAGGCGA
Organism: Eudorina sp. 2006-703-Eu-15; assembly: GCA_003117195.1. Taxonomy (NCBI): domain Eukaryota; kingdom Viridiplantae; phylum Chlorophyta; class Chlorophyceae; order Chlamydomonadales; family Volvocaceae; genus Eudorina; species Eudorina sp. 2006-703-Eu-15. The sequence goes on from BDSI01000493.1 coordinate 5,785, forward strand.
CGGCGGCGCTGGCTGGGTGGCGGAGGGCGGTCGGGGTGCGGCGGCGGCTCCGGCGACGGCGGCGCAGGGCTGGGCGGCGCAGGCGACGGCGGCGCTGGGCTGGGTGGTGCGGAGGGCGGTCCGGGTGGCGGGCTCGGCGGCTGCGGCGACGGCGGCGCAGGGCTGGCGGCGTGGGTGGTGCGGAGGGCGACGGCGCGCAGGGCTGGGCGGCGCTGGCTGGAGGGCGTCCGGGTGGCGGGCTCGGCGCTGCGGCGACGGCGGCGCAGGGCTGGGCTGAGGCGGTCCGGGTGGCGGACGGCGTTTGGGCTGGGTGCGAGGGCGGTCCGGGTGCGGGCTCGGCGGCTCGGCGACGGGGCGCAGGGCTGGGCGGCGCAGGCGACGGCGGCGCTGGCTGGGTGGTGCGGAGGCGGTCCGGGTGCGGCTCGGCGGCTCCGGCGACGGCGGCGCAGGGCTGGGCGGCGGCGACGGCGGCGCTGGGCTGGGTGGTGCGGAGGGCGGTCCGGGTGGCGGCTCGGCGGCTGCGGCGACGGCGGCGCAGGGCTGGGGGGCGCAGGCGACGGCGGCGCTGGGCTGGGTGGTGAGGGCGGTCCGGGTGGCGGGCTCGGCGGCTCCGGCGACGGCGGCGCAGGGCTGGGCGGCGCAGGCGACGGCGGCGCTGGGCTGGGTGGTGCGGAGGGCGGTCCGGGTGGCGGGCTCGGCGGCTCCGGCGACGGCGGCGCAGGGCTGGGCGGCGCAGGCGACGGCGGCGCTGGGCTGGGTGGTGCGGAGGGCGGTCCGGGTGGCGGGCTCGGCGGCTCCGGCGACGGGCGGCGCAGGGCTGGGCGGCGCAGGCGACGGCGGCGCTGGGCTGGGTGGTGCGGAGGGCGGTCCGGGTGGCGGCTCGGCGGCTCCGGCGACGGCGGCGCAGGCTGGGCGCGCAGGCGACGGCGGCGCTGGGCTGGGTGGGCGGAGGGCGGTCCGGGTGGCGGCTCGGCGGCTGCGGCGACGGCGGCGCAGGGCTGGCGGCGCAGGCGACGGCGGCGCTGGGCTGGGTGGTGCGGAGGGCGGTCCGGGTGGCGGCTCGGCTCCGGCGACGGCGGCGCAGGCTGGGCGGCGGCGACGGCGGCGCTGGGCTGGGTGGCGGAGGGCGGTCCGGGTGGCGGGCTCGGCGGCTCGGCGACGGCGGCGCAGGGGCGGCGCAGGCGACGGCGGCGCTGGGCTGGGTGGTGCGGAGGGCGTCCGGGTGGCGGACGCTGGGCGGCGGCGACGGCGGCGCTGGGCTGGAGAAGGCTGGTGGCTGGGTGGTGCGGAGGGCGGTCCGGGTGGCGGGCTCGCGCTCCGGCGACGGCGGCGCAGGGCTGGGCGGCGGCGACGGCGGCGCTGGCTGGCGGAGGGCGGTCCGGGTGGCGCTCGGCGGCTCGGCGACGGCGGCGCAGGGCTGGGCGGCGCAGGCGACGGCGGCGCTGGCTGGGTGGTGCGGAGGGCGTCCGGGTGGCGGGCTCGGCGGCTCCGGCGACGGCGGCGCAGGGCTGGGCGGCGCAGGCGACGGCGGCGCTGGCTGGGTGGTGCGGAGGGCGGTCCGGGTGGCGGGCTCGGCTCCGGCGACGGCGGCGCAGGGCTGGGCGGCGCAGGCGACGGCGGCGCTGGGCTGGGTGGTGCGGAGGCGGTCCGGGTGGCGGCTCGGCGGCTGCGGCGACGGCGGCGTGGGCGTGGGCTGGGTGGTGCGGAGGGCGGGGTGGCGGCTCGGCGGCTCCGGCGACGGCGGCGCAGGGCTGGCGGGCGACGGCGGCGCTGGCTGGGTGGTGCGGAGGGCGGTCGGGTGGCGGCTCGGCGGCTCCGGCGACGGCGGCGCAGGGCTGGGCGGCGGCGACGGCGGCGCTGGGCTGGGTGGTGCGGAGGCGGTCCGGGTGGCGGGCTCGGCGGACGGCGGCGCAGGGCTGGGCGGCGCAGGCGACGGTGGCTGGCGGAGGGCGGTCCGGGTGGCGGGCTCGGCGGCTCCGGCGACGGGCGCGCAGGCTGGGCGGCGCAGGCGACGGCGGCGCTGGCTGGGTGGTGCGGAGGGCGGTCCGGGTGGCGGCTCGGCGGCTCGGCGACGGCGAGGGCTGGGCTGGGTGGTGCGGAGGGCGGTCCGGGTGGCGGGCTCGGCGGCTGCGGCGACGGCGGCGCAGGGCTGGGCGGCGCAGGCGACGGCGGCGCTGGCTGGGTGGTGCGGAGGGCGTCGGTGGCGGGCTCGGCGGCTCCGGCGACGGCGGCGCAGGGGTGGGGTGGTGCGGAGGGCGAGGGCTGGGCGGCGCAGGCGACGGCGCGCTGGTGGGTGGTGCGGAGGGCGGTCCGGGTGGCGGGCTCGGCGGCTCCGGCGACGGCGGCGCGGGCTGGGCGGCGCAGGCGACGGCGGCGCTGGGCTGGGTGGTGCGGAGGGCGTCCGGGTGGCGGGCTCGGCGGCTCCGGCGACGGCGGCGCAGGGCTGGGCGGCGCAGGCGACGGCGGCGCTGGCTGGGTGGTGCGGAGGGCGGTCCGGGTGGCGGGCTCGGCGGCTCCGGCGACGGCGGCGCAGGGCTGGGCGCACGGCGGCGCTGGCTGGGCGGAGGGCGGTCCGGGTGGCGGGCTCGGCGGCTGCGGCGACGGCGGCGCAGGGCTGGGGGCGCAGGCGACGGCGGCGCTGGGCTGGGTGGTGCGGAGGGCGGTCCGGGTGGCGGGCTCGGCGGCTCCGGCGACGGCGGCGCAGGGCTGGGCGGCGCAGGCGACGGCGGCGCTGGCTGGGTGGTGGCGGAGGGCGGTCCGGGTGGCGGCTCGGCGGCTCCGGCGACGGCGGCGCAGGGCTGGGCGGCGGCGACGGCGGCGCTGGGCTGGGTGGTGCGGAGGGCGGTCCGGGTGGCGCTCGGCGCTCGGCGACGGCGGCGCAGGGCTGGGCGGAGGCGACGGCGCGCTGGGCTGGGTGGTGCGGAGGGCGGTCGGGTGGCGGGTCGGCGGCTCGGCGACGGCGGCGCAGGGCTGGGCGGCGCAGGCGACGGCGGCGCTGGGCTGGGTGGTGGCGGAGGGCGGTCCGGGTGGCGGCTGGCGGCTCCGGCGACGGCGGCGGCGCAGGGCTGGGCGGCGCAGGCGACGGCGGCGCTGGGCTGGGTGGTGCGGAGGGCGGTCCGGGTGGCGGGCTCGGCGGCTCCGGCGACGGCGGCGCAGGGCTGGGCGGCGCAGGCGACGGCGGCGCTGGGCTGGGTGGTGCGGAGGGCGGTCCGGGTGCGGGCTCGGCGGCTCCGGCGACGGCGGCGCAGGCTGGGCGGCGGCGACGGCGGCGCTGGGCTGGGTGGTGCGGAGGGCGGTCCGGGTGGCGGGCTCGGCGCTGCGGCGACGGCGGCGCAGGGCTGGGCGGCGCAGGCGACGGCGGCGCTGGGCTGGGTGGTGCGGAGGGCGTCCGGGTGGCGGCTCGGCGGCTCCGGCGACGGCGGCGCAGGGCTGGGCGGCGCAGGCGACGGCGGCGCTGGCTGGGTGGTGCGGAGGGCGGTCGGGTGGCGGGCTCGGCGGCTCCGGCGACGGCGGCGCAGGGCTGGGCGGCGCAGGCGACGGCGCGCTGGCTGGGTGGTGCGGAGGGCGGTCCGGGTGGCGGGCTCGGCGGCTCGGCGACGGCGGCGCAGGGCTGGGCGCAGGCGACGGCGGCGCTGGCTGGGTGGTGCGGAGGGCGGTCCGGGTGGCGGCTCGGCGGCTCGGCGACGGCGGCGCAGGGCTGGCGGCGCAGGCGACGGCGGCGGCGCTGGGCTGGGTGGTGCGGAGGGCGGTCCGGGTGGCGGCTCGGCGGCTCCGGCGACGGCGGCGTGGCGATGGCGGAGGCGAACGGTGGCGGCGACGGCGGCGCTGGCTGGGTGGTGCGGAGGGCGGTCCGGGTGGCGGGCTCGCGGCTCCGGCGACGGCGGCGCAGGGCTGGGCGGCGCAGGCGACGGCGGCGCTGGGCTGGGTGGTGCGGAGGGCGGTCCGGGTGGCTCGGGCTCGGCGCGCGCAGGGCTGGGCGGCTCGGCGCTGGGGGTGGTGCGGAGGGCGGGGTGCGGGCTCGGCGGCTGCGGCGACGGCGGCGCAGGCTGGGCGGCGGCGACGGCTGGGCGGCGGAACGGCGGCGCAGGGCTGGGCGGCGCAGGCGACGGCGGCGCTGGGCTGGGTGGGCGGAGGGGCGGTCCGGGTGGCGGGCTCGGCGGCTCCGGCGACGGCGGCGCAGGGCTGGGCGGGCGACGGCGCGCTGGCTGGGTGGTGCGGAGGGCGGTCCGGGTGGCGGGCTCGGCGGCTCGGCGACGGCGCGCAGGCTGGGCGGCGCAGGCGACGGCGGCGCTGGGCTGGGTGGTGCGGAGGGCGGTCCGGGTGGCGGGCTCGGCGGCTCCGGCGACGGCGGCGCGGGCTGGCGCGCAGGCGACGGCGGCGCTGGGCTGGGTGGTGCGGAGGGCGGTCCGGGTGGCGGCTCGGCGGCTCGGCGACGGCGGCGCAGGGCTGGGCGGCGCAGGCGACGGCGGCGCTGGGCTGGGTGGTGCGGAGGGCGGTCCGGGTGGCGGGCTCGGCGGCTCCGGCGACGGCGGCGCAGGCTGGGCGGCGCAGGCGACGGCGGCGCTGGGCTGGGTGGTGCGGAGGGCGGTCGGGTGGCGGCTCGGCGGCTGTGGGCGGCGGCGACGGTGGCGGCGACGGCGCGCAGGGCTGGGCGCGGGCGACGGCGGCGCTGGCTGGGTGCGGAGGGCGTCCGGGTGGCGGGCTCGGCGGCTCCGGCGACGGCGGCGCAGGGCTGGGCGGCGCAGGCGACGGCGGCGGGCTGGGTGGTGCGGAGGCGGTCCGGGTGGCGGGCTCGGCGGCCGGCGACGGCGGCGCAGGGCTGGGCGGCGCAGGCGACGGCGGCGCTGGGCTGGGTGGTGCGGAGGGCGGTCCGGGTGGCGGGCTCGGCGGCTCCGGCGACGGCGGCGCAGGGCTGGGCGGCGGCGACGGCGGCGCTGGGCTGGGTGGTGCGGAGGGCGGTCCGGGTGGCGGGCTCGGCGGCTCGGCGACGGCGGCGCAGGGCTGGGCGGCGCAGGCGACGGCGGCGCTGGCTGGGTGGTGCGGAGGGCGGTCCGGGTGGCGGCTCGCGGCTGCGGCGACGGCGGCGCAGGCGGGCGGCGGCGGCGGCAGGCGAGGCTGGGCGCGCAGGCGACGGCGGCGCTGGCTGGGTGGTGCGGAGGGCGTCCGGGTGGCGGGCTCGGCGGCTCCGGCGACGGCGGCGCAGGGCTGGCGGCGCAGGCGACGGCGGCGCTGGCTGGGTGGTGCGGAGGGCGGTCCGGGTGGCGGGCTCGCGGCTCCGGCGACGGCGGCGCAGGGCTGGGCGGGCAGGCGACGGCGGCGCTGGCTGGGTGGGCGGAGGGCGGTCCGGGTGGCGGGCTCGGCGCTGCGGCGACGGGCGCAGGGCTGGGCGGCGCAGGCGACGGCGGCGCTGGGCTGGGTGGTGCGGAGGGCGGTCCGGTGGCGGGCTCGGCGCTCCGGCGACGGCGGCGCAGGGCTGGGCGGCGGCGACGGCGGCGCTGGGCTGGGTGGTGGCGGAGGGCGTCCGGGTGGCGGCTCGGCGGCTCCGGCGACGGCGGCGCAGGGCTGGGCGGCAGGCGACGGCGGCGCTGGGCTGGGTGGCGGAGGCGGTCCGGGGGCGGCTCGGCGGCTCGGCGACGGTGCGCGGGCTGGGCGGCGCAGGCGACGCGGCGCTGGCTGGGTGGTGCGGAGGGCGGCCGGGTGGCGGGCTCGGCGGCTCCGGCGACGGCGCGCAGGGCTGGGCGCGCAGGCGACGGCGGCGCTGGGCTGGGTGGTGCGGAGGGCGGTCCGGGTGGCGGCTCGGCGGCTCCGGCGACGGCGGCGCAGGGCTGGGCGGCGCAGGCGACGGCGGCGCTGGGCTGGGTGGTGCGGAGGGCGGTCCGGGTGGCGGGCTCGGCGGCTCCGGCGACGGGCGCGCAGGCTGGGCGGCGGCGACGGCGGGCTGGCTGGGTGGTGCGGAGGGGTCCGGGTGGCGGCGGCGGGCGACGGCGGCGCAGGGCTGGGCGGCGGCGACGGCGGGCTGGCTGGGTGGTGCGGAGGGCGGTCGGGTGGGGCTCGGCGGCTCCGGCGACGGGCGCAGGGCTGGGCGGCGGCGACGGCGGCGCTGGGCTGGGTGGTGGCGGAGGGCGGTCCGGGTGCGAGGGCTGGGCGGCGGCGACGGCGGCGCTGGCTGGGTGGTGCGGAGGGCGGTCCGGCTCGGCGGCTCCGGCGACGGCGGCGCAGGGCTGGCGGCGCAGGGACGGCGGCGCTGGCTGGGTGGTGCGGAGGGCGTCCGGGTGGCGGCTCGGCGGCTCCGGCGACGGCGGCGTGGGCTGGGCGGCGCAGGCGGCGACGGCGGGCTGGGCTGGGTGGTGCGGAGGGCGGTCCGGGTGGCGGGCTCGGCGCTCCGGCGACGGCGGCGCAGGGCTGGGCGGCGCAGGCGACGGCGGCGCTGGCTGGGTGGTGCGGAGGGCGGTCCGGGTGGCGGGCTCGGCGGCTCCGGCGACGGCGGCGCAGGCTGGGCGGCGGCGACGGCGGCGCTGGGCTGGGTGTGCGGAGGCGGTCCGACGGCGGCGCAGGGCCGGCGCAGGCGACGGCGGCGCTGGGCTGGGTGGTGCGGAGGCGGTCCGGGTGGCGGGCTCGGCGGCTGCGCGACGGGCGCAGGGCTGGGCGGCAGGCGACGGCGGCGCTGGGTGGTGCGGAGGGCGGTCCGGGTGGCGGGCTCGGCGGCTCCGGCGACGGCGGCGCAGGGCTGGGCGGCGCAGGCGACGGCGGCGCTGGGCTGGGTGGTGCGGAGGGCGGTCCGGGTGGCGGGCTCGGCGGCTCCGGCGACGGCGGCTGGCGGCGGCGACGGCGGCGCTGGCTGGGTGGCGGAGGGCGACGGCGACGGCGGCGCTGGGCTGGGTGGTGCGGAGGGCGGTCCGGGTGGCGGGCTCGGCGGCTCCGGCGACGGCGGCGCAGGGCTGCGGCGCAGGCGACGGCGGCGCTGGCTGGGTGGTGCGGAGGGCGGTCCGGGTGGCGGACGGGGCGCAGGGCTGGGGGCGACGGCGGCGCTGGCTGGGTGGTGCGGAGGGCGGTCCGGGTGGCGGGCTCGGCGGCTCGGCGACGGCGGCGCAGGCTGGGCGGCGGCGACGGCGGCGCTGGGCTGGGTGGTGCGGAGGGCGGTCCGGGTGGCGGGCTCGGCGGGCGACGGCGGCGCAGGGCTGGGCGGGCGACGGCGGCGCTGGCTGGGTGGTGCGGAGGGCGGTCCGGGTGGCGGCTCGCGGCTCCGGCGACGGCGGCGCAGGGCTGGTGCTGGCGGAGGGCGAAGGCGGAGGGCGGTCCGGGTGCGGGCTCGGCGGCTCCGGCGACGGCGGCGCAGGGCTGGGCGGCGCAGGCGACGGCGGCGCTGGGCTGGGTGGTGCGGAGGGCGGTCCGGGTGGCGGCTCGCGGCTCCGGCGACGGCGGCGCAGGGCTGGGCGCCGACGGCGGCGCTGGGCTGGGTGGTGCGGAGGCGGTCCGGGTGGCGGGCTCGGCGGCTCCGGCGACGGCGGCGCAGGCTGGGCGGCGCAGGCGACGGCGGCGCTGGGTGGGTGGTGCGGAGGGCGTCCGGGTGGCGGCTCGGCGGCTCCGGCGACGGCGGCGCAGGCTGGGCGGCGCAGGCGACGGCGGCGCTGGCTGGGTGGTGCGGAGGGCGGTCCGGGTGGCGGGCTCGGCGGCTCCGGCGACGGCGGCGCAGGCTGGGCGCGCAGGCGACGGCGGCGCAAACGGCGGTGGGCTGGGTGGTGCGGAGACGGCGGCGCAGGCTGGGCGCGCGGCGACGGCGGCGCTGGGTGGTGCGGAGGGCGGTCCGGGTGCGGACGGCGGCGCAGGCTGGGCGGGCGACGGCGGCGCTGGGCTGGTGGTGCGGAGGGCGGTCCGGGTGGCGGCTCGGCGGCTCGGCGACGGCGGCGCAGGGCTGGGCGCGCAGGCGACGGCGGCGCTGGGCTGGGTGGTGCGGAGGGCGGTCCGGGTGGCGGGCTCGGCGGCTCGGCGACGGCGGCGCAGGGCTGGGCGGCGCAGGCGACGGCGGCGCTGGGTGGGTGGTGCGGAGGCGGTCCGGGTGGCGGGCTCGGCGGCTCCGGCGGCGGCGGGGCTGGGCGGCGCAGGCGACGGCGGCGCTGGCTGGGTGGTGCGGAGGGCGACGCGGCGCAGGGCTGGCGGCGCAGGCGACGGCGGCGCTGGGCTGGGTGGTGCGGAGGGCGGTCCGGGTGGCGGGCTCGGCGGCTCCGGCGACGGCGGCGCAGGGCTGGGCGGGCGACGGCGGCGCTGGGCTGGGTGGTGCGGAGGCGGTCCGGGTGGCGGGCTCGGCGGCTCCGGCGACGGCGGCGCAGGGCTGGGCGGCGCAGGCGACGGCGGCGCTGGGCTGGGTGGTGCGGAGGGCGGTCCGGGTGGCGGGCTCGGCGGCTGCGGCGACGGGGCGCAGGGCTGGGCGGCGCAGGCGACGGCGGCGCTGGGCTGGGTGGTGCGGAGGGCGGTCCGGGTGGCGGGCTCGGCGGCTCCGGCGACGGCGGCGCAGGGCTGGGCGGCGCAGGCGACGGCGGCGCTGGCTGGGTGGTGCGGAGGGCGGTCCGGGTGGCGGCTCGGCGGCTCCGGCGACGGCGGCGCAGGGCTGGGCGGCGGGCGACGGCGCGCTGGGCTGGGGGTGCGGAGGGCGGTCCGGGTGGCGGCGGCGGCTCCGGCGACGGCGGCGGCTGGGCGGCGCAGGCGACGGCGCGCTGGGCTGGGTGGTGCGGAGGGCGGTCCGGGTGGCGGGCTCGGCGGCTCCGGCGACGGCGGCGCAGGGCTGGGCGCGCAGGCGACGGCGGCGCTGGGCTGGTGGTGCGGAGGGCGGTCCGGACGGCGGCGCAGGGCTGGGCGGCGCCGGCGACGGCGGCGCTGGCTGGGTGGCGGAGGGCGGGGTGGCGGGCTCGGCGGCTCCGGTGGCGGCGACAGGTACTGGTGGGCTGGGTGGTGCGGAGGCGGGGTGGCGGCTCGGCGACGGCGGCGCAGGGCTGGGCGGCGCAGGCGACGGCGGCGCTGGGCTGGGTGGTGCGAGGGCGGTCGGGTGCGGGCTCGGCGGCTCGGCGACGGCGGCGCAGGGCTGGGCGGCGGCGACGGCGGCGCTGGGCTGGGTGGTGCGGAGGGCGGTGCGGGCTCGGCGGCTCCGGCGACGGCGGCGCAGGGCTGGCGCGGGCGACGGCGGCGCTGGCTGGGTGGTGCGGAGGGCGGTCCGGGTGGCGGCTCGGCGGCTCCGGCGACGGCGGCGCAGGGCTGGGCGGCGCGGCGACGGCGGCGCTGGGCTGGGTGGTGCGGAGGGCGGTCCGGGTGGCGGGCTCGGCGGCTCCGGCGACGGCGGCGCAGGGCTGGGCGGCGGCGACGGCGGCGCTGGCTGGGTGGTGCGGAGGGCGGTCCGGGTGGCGGGCTCGGCGGCTCCGGCGACGGCGGCGCAGGCTGGGCGGCGCAGGCGACGGCGGCGCTGGGCTGGTGGTGCGGAGGGCGTCGGGTGGCGGGCTCGGCGCTGCGGCGACGGCGGCGCAGGGCTGGGCGGGCAGGCGACTGGCTGGGTGGTGCGGAGGGCGGTCCGGGTGGCGGCTCGGCGGCTCCGGCGACGGCGGCGCAGGGCTGGGCGCGCAGGCGACGGCGGCGCGGGCTGGGTGGTGCGGAGGGCGGTCGGGTGGCGGGCTCGGCGGCTGGCGACGGCGGCGCAGGCGGCGGCGACGGCGGCGCTGGGCTGGGTGGTGCGGAGGTCCGGGTGGCGGCTCGGCGGCTCCGGCGACGGCGGCGCAGGGCTGGGCGGCGCAGGCGACGGCGGCGCTGGCTGGGTGGTGCGGAGGGCGGTCCGGGTGGCGGGCTCGGCGGCGGCGACGGCGGCGCAGGGCTGGGCGGCGGGCGACGGCGGCGCTGGCTGGGTGGTGCGGAGGGCGACGGCGGCGCAGGGCTGGGCGGCGGCGCGGCGCGCTGGGCTGGTGGTGCGGAGGGCGGTCCGGGTGGCGGTCGGCGGCTCCGGCGACGGCGGCGCAGGGCTGGGCGGCGGCGACGGCGGCGCTGGCCGGAGGGCGTCCGGGTGGCGGGCTCGGCGGCACGGCGGCGCAGGGCTGGGCGGCGGCGACGGCGGCGCTGGGCTGGGTGGTGCGGAGGGCGGTCCGGGTGGCGGGCTCGGCGGCTCCGGCGACGGCGGCGCAGGGCTGGGCGGCGGCGACGGCGGCGCTGGGCTGGGTGGTGCGGAGGGCGGTCCGGCTCGGCGGCTGCGGCGACGGCGGCGCAGGGCTGGGCGGCGCAGGCGACGGCGGCGCTGGCGGAGGGCGGTCACGGCGAGGGCTGGGCGCGCGGCGACGGCGGCGCTGGCTGGGTGGTGCGGAGGGCGGTCCGGGTGGCGGGCTCGGCGGCGACGGCGGCGCAGGGCTGGACGGCGGCAACGGCGGCGCAGGGCTGGGCGGCGGGCGACGGCGGCGCTGGCTGGGTGGTGCGGAGGGCGGTCCGGGTGGCGGGCTCGGCGGCTCGGCGACGGCGGCGCAGGGCTGGGCGGCAGGCGACGGCGGCGCTGGCTGGGTGGTGCGGAGGGCGTCCGGGGCGGGCTCGGCGGACGGCGCTGGTGGCCGCAGGCGAGGCGACGGCGGCGCTGGGCTGGGTGGTGCGGAGGGCGGTCCGGGTGGCGGCTCGGCGGCTCGGCGACGGCGCAGGGCTGGGCGGCGCAGCGACGGCGGCGCTGGGCTGGGTGGTGCGGAGGGCGGTCCGGGTGGCGGGCTCGGCGGCTCGGCGACGGCGGCGCAGGGCTGGGCGGCGCAGGCGACGGGGCGGGCTGGGTGGTGCGGAGGGCGGTCCGGGTGGGGGCTCGGCGGGCGACGGCGGCGCTGGCGGCGCGGCGACGGCGGCGAAGGGCGGTCCGGGTGGCGGCACGGCGGCGCAGGGCTGGGCGGCGCAGGCGACGGCGGCGCTGGGCTGGTGGTGCGGAGGGCGGTCCGGGTGCGGGCTCGGCGGCTCCGGCGACGGCGGCGCAGGGCTGGGCGGCGGGCGACGGCGGCGCTGGTGGTGCGGAAGACGGCGGCGCAGGCTGGGCGTGGCGGAGGGCGGTCCGGCGGGCTCGGCGGCGGCGGGCGGCGCAGGGCTGACGGCGCGCTGGCTGGGTGGTGCGGAGGGCGGTCCGGGTGGCGGGCTCGGCGGCTCCGGCGACGGCGGCGCAGGGCTGGGCGGCGCAGGCGACGGCGGCGCTGGGCTGGGTGGTGCGGAGGGCGGTCCGGGTGGCGACGGCGGCGCAGGCTGGCGGCGCAGGCGACGGCGGCGCTGGCTGGGTGTGCGGAGGGCGGTCCGGCGGCTTCCGGCGACGGCGGCGCAGGGCTGGGCGGCGCAGGCGACGCGGCGCTGGCTGGGTGGTGCGGAGGGCGGTCCGGGTGGCGGGCCGGCGGCTGGGCGACGGCGGCGCAGGGCTGGGCGGCGCAGGCGACGGCGGCGCTGGCTGGGTGGTGCGGAGGGCGGTCCGGGTGGCGGGCTCGGCGGCTCCGGCGACGGACGGCGCTGGGCTGGGTCGGAGGGCGTCGGGTGGCGGGCTCGGCGGCTGCGGCGACGGCAGGGCTGGGCGGCGCAGGCGACGGCGGCGCTGGGCTGGGTGGTGCGGAGGGCGGTCCGGTGGCGGGCTCGGCGCTCCGGCGACGGCGGCGCAGGGCTGGGCGGCGCAGGCGACGGCGGCGCTGGGCTGGGTGGTGCGGAGGGCGGTCCGGGTGGCGGCTCGGCGGCTCCGGCGACGGCGGCGCAGGCTGGGCGGCGCAGGCGACGGCGGCGCTGGCTGGGTGGTGCGGAGGGCGGTCGGGTGGCGGCTCGGCGGCTGCGGCGACGGCGGCGCAGGGCTGGGCGGCGCAGGCGACGGCGGCGCTGGGCTGGGTGGTGCGGAGGGCGGTCCGGGTGGCGGGCTCGGCGGCTCGGCGACGGCGGCGCAGGGCTGGGCGGCGCAGGCGACGGCGGCGCTGGCTGGGTGGTGCGGAGGGCGGTCCGGGTGGCGGGCTCGGCGGCTCGGCGACGGCGGCGCAGGGCTGGGCGGCGCAGGCGACGGCGGCGCTGGGCTGGGTGGTGGGAGGGCGGTCGGGTGGCGGGGCGGCTCCGGCGACGGCGGCGCAGGGCTGGGCGGCGCAGGCGACGGCGGCGCTGGGCTGGGTGGTGCGGAGGGCGGTCCGGGTGGCGGCTCGGCGGCTCGGCGACGGCGGCGCAGGGCTGGGCGCGCAGGCGACGGCGGCGCTGGCTGGGTGGTGCGGAGGGCGGTCCGGGGCGGTCGGCGGCTCGGCGACGGCGGCGCAGGCTGGCGCGCAGGCGACGGCGGCGCTGGCTGGGTGGTGCGGAGGGCGACGTGGGCGGCGCGGCGACGGCGGCGCTGGGCTGGGTGGTGCGGAGGGCGGTCCGGGTGGCGGCGGCGGCTCCGGCGACGGCGGCGCAGGCTGGGCGGCGCAGGCGACGTGGCTGGCGGAGGGCGGTCCGGGTGGCGGGCTCGGCGGCACGGCGGCGCAGGGCTGGGCGGCGCAGGCGACGGCGGCGCTGGGCTGGGTGGTGCGGAGGGCGGTCCGGGTGGCTCGGCGGCTCGGCGACGGCGCGCAGGGCTGGGCGCGCAGGCGACGGCGGCGCTGGCTGGTGGCGGAGGGCCGGGTGGCGGCTCGGCGGCTCCGGCGACGGCGGCGCAGGGCTGGGCGGCGCAGGCGACGGCGGCGCTGGCTGGGTGGTGCGGAGGGCGGTCCGGGTGGCGGGTCGGCGGCTGCGGCGACGGCGGCGCAGGGCTGGGCGGCGCAGGCGACGGCGGCGCTGGCTGGGTGTGCGGAGGGCGGTCCGGGTGCGGCTCGGCGGCTCGGCGACGGCGGCGCAGGCTGGGCGGCGCAGGCGACGGCGGCGCTGGGCTGGGTGGTGCGGAGGGCGGTCGGGTGGCGGGCTCGGCGGCTCGGCGACGGCGGCGCAGGGCTGGGCGGCGCAGGCGACGGCGGCGCTGGGCTGGGTGGTGCGGAGGGCGGTCCGGGTGGCGGGCTCGGCGGCTCCGGCGACGGCGGCGCAGGGCTGGGCGGCGCAGGCGACGGCGGCGCTGGGGTGGTGCGGCGGGTGGCGGACGGCGCGCAGGGCTGGGCGGTGGGCTGGGTGGTGCGGAGGGCGGTCCGGGTGGCGGGCTCGGCGGCTCCGGCGACGGCGGCGCAGGCTGGGCGGCGCAGGCGACGGCGGCGCTGGGCTGGGTGGTGCGGAGGCGGTCCGGGTGGCGGGCTCGGCGGCTCGACGGCGGCGCAGGGCTGGGCGGCGCAGGCGACGGCGGCGCTGGGCTGGGTGGTGGCGGAGGGCGGTCCGGGTGGCGGGCTCGGCGGCTCCGGCGACGGCGGCGCAGGCTGGGCGGCGCAGGCGACGGCGGCGCTGGGCTGGGTGGTGCGGAGGGCGGTCCGGGTGGCGGGCTCGGCGGCTGGCGACGGCGGCGCAGGGCTGGGCGGCGCAGGCGACGGCGCGCTGGCTGGGTGGTGCGGAGGGCGGTCCGGGTGGCGGGCTCGGCGGCTCCGGCGACGGCGGCGCAGGGCTGGGCGGCGCAGGCGACGGCGGCGCTGGCTGGGTGGTGCGGAGGGCGGTCCGGGTGGCGGGCTCGGCGGCTCCGGCGACGGCGGCGCAGGGCTGGGCGGCGCAGGCGACGGCGGCGCTGGGCTGGGTGGTGCGGAGGGCGGTCCGGGTGGCGGCTCGGCGGCTCCGGCGACGGCGGCGCAGGGCTGGGCGGCGCAGGCGACGGCGGCGCTGGGCTGGGTGGTGCGGAGGGCGGTCCGGGTGGCGGGCTCGGCGGCTCCGGCGACGGCGGCGCAGGCTGGGCGGCGCAGGCGACGGCGGCGCTGGGCTGGGTGGTGCGGAGGGCGGTCCGGGTGGCGGGCTCGGCGCTCGGCGCGGCGCAGGGCTGGGCGGCGGCGACGGCGGCGCTGGCTGGGTGGTGCGGAGGCGGTCCGGGTGGCGGGCTCGGCGGCTCCGGCGACGGCGGCGCAGGGCTGGGCGGCGCAGGCGACGGCGGCGCTGGGCTGGGTGGTGCGGAGGGCGGTCCGGGTGGCGGTCGGCGGCTCCGGCGACGGTGGGCGCGCAGGCGACGGCGGCGCTGGCTGGGTGGTGCGGAGGAGGGCGACGGCGAGGGCTGGGCGGCTGGCTGGGTGGTGCGGAGGGCGGTCGGGGTGGCGGGCTCGGCGGCTGCGGCGACGGCGCGCAGGGCTGGGCGGCGCAGGCGACGGCGGCGCTGGCTGGGTGGTGCGGAGGGCGTCCGGGTGGCGGCTCGGCGGCTCCGGCGACGGCGGCGCAGGGCTGGGCGGCGCAGGCGACGGCGGCGCTGGGCTGGGTGGTGCGGAGGGCGGTCCGGGTGGCGGGTCGGCGGCTCCGGCGACGGCGGCGCAGGGCTGGGCGGCGCAGGCGACGGCGGCGCTGGCTGGGTGGTGCGGAGGGCGGTCCGGGTGGCGGCTCGGCGGCTCCGGCGACGGCGGCGCAGGGCTGGGCGGCGCAGGCGACGGCGGCGCTGGCTGGGTGGTGCGGAGGGCGGTCCGGGTGGCGGCTCGGCGGCTCCGGCGACGGCGCGCGCAGGGCTGGGCGCGCAGGCGACGGCGGCGCTGGGCTGGGTGGTGCGGAGGGCGGTCCGGGTGGCGGCTCGGCGGCTCGGCGACGGCGGCGCAGGGCTGGGCGGCGGCGACGGCGGCGCTGGCTGGCGGAGGGCGGTCCGGGTGGCGGGCGGCGGCTCCGGCGTGGGCGGTGGCTGGGTGGTGCGGAAGGCGACGGCGGCGCAGGCTGGCGCAGGCGACGGCGGCGCTGGGCTGGGTGGTGCGGAGGGCGGTCCGGGTGGCGGCTCGGCGGCTCCGGCGACGGCGGCGCAGGGCTGGGCGGCGCAGGCGACGGCGGCGCTGGCTGGGTGGTGCGGAGGGCGGTCCGGGTGGCGGGCTCGGCGGCTCGGCGACGGCGCGCAGGGCTGGGCGGCGCAGGCGACGGCGGCGCTGGGCTGGTGGTGCGGAGAGGGCGCGTCCGGGTGGCGGGCTCGGCGGCTGCCGGCGACGGCGGCGCAGGGCTGGGCGGCGCAGGCGACGGCGGCGCTGGCTGGGTGGTGCGGAGGGCGGTCCGGGTGGCGGGCTCGGCGGCTGCGGCGACGGCGGCGCAGGGCTGGGCGGCGCAGGCGACGGCGGCGCTGGGCTGGTGGTGCGGAGGGCGGTCCGGGTGGCGGCTCGGCGGCTCCGGCGACGGCGGCGCAGGGCTGGGCGGCGCAGGCGAACGGCGGCGCTGGGCTGGGTGGTGCGGAGGGCGGTCCGGTGGCGGGCTCGGCGGCGGGGGGGGTCGCGCGGCTCGCCGGCGACGGCGGCGCAGGGCTGGGCGGCGCAGGCGACGGCGGCGCTGGGCTGGGTGGTGCGGAGGGCGGTCCGGGGTGGCGGCTCGGCGGGCTGCGGCGGGCGACGGGCGGCGCAG
Organism: Eudorina sp. 2006-703-Eu-15; assembly: GCA_003117195.1. Lineage (NCBI taxonomy): Eukaryota > Viridiplantae > Chlorophyta > Chlorophyceae > Chlamydomonadales > Volvocaceae > Eudorina > Eudorina sp. 2006-703-Eu-15. Next base: position 21,181 of record BDSI01000493.1, read on the forward strand.
GGCTGGGCGGCGCAGGCGACGGCGGCGCTGGGCTGGGTGGTGCGGAGGGCGGTCCGGGTGGGCGGGCTGGGCGGCTCCGGCGACGGCGGCGCAGGGCTGGGCGGCGCAGGCGACGGCGGCGCTGGCTGGGTGGTGCGGAGGGCGGTCCGGGTGCGGGCTCGCGGCTCGCGGCGACGGCGGCGCAGGGCTGGGCGGCCGGCGACGGCGGCGCTGGGGCTGGGTGGTGGCGGAGGGCGGTCCGGGTGGCGGGCTCGGTCGGCTCCGGCGACGGCGGCGCAGGGCTGGGCGGCGCAGGCGACGGCGGCGCTGGCTGGGTGGTGCGGAGGGCGGTCCGGGTGGCGGGCTCGGCGGCTGCGGCGACGGCGGCGCAGGGCTGGGCGGCGCAGGCGAACGGCGGCGCTGGGCTGGGTGGTGCGGAGGGCGGTCCGGGTGGCGGGCTCGGCGGCTCCGGCGACGGCGGCGCAGGGCTGGGCGGCGCAGGCGACGGCGCGCTGGGCTGGGTGGTGCGGAGGGCGGTCCGGGTGGCGGGCTCGGCGGCTCGGCGACGGCGGCGCAGGGCTGGGCGGCGCAGGCGACGGCGGCGCTGGCTGGGTGGTGCGGAGGGCGGTCCGGGTGGCGGCTCGGCGGCTCGGCGACGGCGGCGCAGGGCTGGGCGGCGCAGGCGACGGCGGCGCTGGGCTGGGTGGTGCGGAGGGCGGTCCGGGTGGCGGGCTCGCGGCTCCGGCGACGGCGGCGCAGGGCTGGCGGCGCAGGCGACGGCGGCGCTGGGCTGGCGGAGGGCGGTCCGGGTGGCGGGCTCGGCGCTCCGGCGACGGCGGCGCAGGGCTGGGCGGCGCAGGCGACGGCGGCGCTGGGCTGGGTGGTGCGGAGGGCGGTCCGGGTGGCGGGCTGGCGGCTGCCGGCGACGGCGGCGCAGGCTGGGCGGCGCAGGCGACGGCGGCGCTGGGCTGGGTGGTGCGGAGGGCGGTCCGGGTGGCGGCTCGGCGGCTCCGGCGACGGCGGCGCAGGGCTGGGCGGCGCAGGCGACGGCGGCGCTGGGCTGGGTGGTGCGGAGGGCGGTCCGGGTGTCTTGGCTGGGTGGTGCGGAGGGCGACGGCGGCGCAGGGCTGGGCGGCGCAGGCGACGGCGGCGCTGGGCTGGGTGGTGCGGAGGCGGTCCGGGTGGCGGTCGGCGGCTCGGCGACGGCGGCGCAGGGCTGGGCGGCGGGCGACGGCGGCGCTGGCTGGGTGGTGCGGAGGGCGGTCCGGGTGGCGGGCTCGGCGGCTCCGGCGACGGCGGCGCAGGGCTGGGCGCGCAGGCGACGGCGGCGCTGGGCTGGGTGGTGCGGAGGGCGGTCCGGGTGGCGGGCTCGGCGGCTCGGCGACGGCGGCGCAGGGCTGGGCGGCGCAGGCGACGGCGGCGCTGGCTGGGTGTGCGGAGGGCGGTCCGGGTGGCGGCTCGGCGGCTCCGGCGACGGCGGCGCAGGGCTGGGCGGCGCAGGCGACGGCGGCGCTGGGCTGGGTGGTGCGGAGGGCGGTCGGGTGGCGGGCTCGGCGGCTCGGCGACGGCGGCGCAGGGCTGGGCGGCGCAGGCGACGGCGGCGCTGGGCTGGGTGGTGCGGAGGGCGTCCGGGTGGCGGGCTCGGCGGCTCGGCGACGGCGGCGCAGGGCTGGGCGGCGCAGGCGACGGCGGCGCTGGGCTGGGTGGTGCGGAGGGCGGTCCGGGTGGCGGGCTCGGCGGCTCGGCGACGGCGGCGCAGGGCTGGGCGCGCAGGCGACGGCGGCGCTGGGCTGGGTGGTGCGAGGGCGGTCGGGTGGCGGTCGGCGGCTGCGGCGACGGGCGCAGGGCTGGGCGGCGCAGGCGACGGCGCGCTGGCTGGGTGGCGGAGGGCGTCCGGGTGGCGGGCTCGGCGGCTGCGGCGACGGCGGCGCAGGGCTGGGCGGCGCAGGCGACGGCGGCGCTGGCTGGTGGTGCGGAGGGCGTCCGGGTGGCGGGCTCGGCGGCTGCCGGCGACGGCGGCGCAGGGCTGGGCGGGCAGGCGACGGCGGCGCTGGGCTGGGTGGTGCGGAGGGCGGTCCGGGTGGCGGGCTCGGCGGCTCGGCGACGCGGCGCAGGCTGGGCGGCGCAGGCGACGGCGGCGCTGGGCTGGGTGTGCGGAGGGCGGTCGCGGGTGGCGGTCGGCGCTGGGCGACGGCGGCGCAGGGCTGGGCGGCGCAGGCGACGGCGCGCTGGGCTGGGTGGTGCGGAGGGGCGTCCGGGTGGCGGGCTCGGCGGCTCCGGCGACGGCGGCGCAGGCTGGGCGCGGCTCTGGGCGGAGGGCGGTCGGCGGCTGGTGGCTGGGCTGGGTGGTGGCGGAGGGCGGTCGCCGGGTGGCGGGCTCGGCGGCTGCGGCGGACGGCGGCGCAGGGCTGGGCGGCGCAGGCGACGGCGGCGCTGGCTGGGTGGTGCGGAGGCGGTCCGGGTGGCGGCTCGGCGGCTGCGGCGACGGGGCGCAGGGCTGGGCGCCGCAGGCGACGGCGCGCTGGGCTGGGTGGTGCGGAGGGCGGTCCGGGTGGCGGGCTCGGCGGCTCCGGCGACGGCGGCGCAGGCTGGGCGGCGCAGGCGACGGCGGCGCTGGGCTGGGTGGTGCGGAGGGCGGTCCGGGTGACGGCGGCGAGGGCTGGGCGGCGCAGGCGACGGCGGCGCTGGCTGGGTGGTGCGGAGGGCGGTCGGGTGGCGGGCTCGGCGCTCGGCGACGGCGGCGCAGGGCTGGGCGGCGCAGGCGACGGCGGCGCTGGGGTGGTGGCGTCCGGGTGGCGGGCTCGGCGGGCGACGGCGGCGCAGGCTGGGCGGGCGACGGCGGAATGGCGGAGGGCGGTCCGGGTGGCGGCTCGGCGGCTCCGGCGACGGCGGCGCAGGCTGGGCGGCGCAGGCGACGGCGGCGCTGGCTGGGTGGTGCGGAGGGCGGTCCGGGTGGCGGGCTCGGCGGCGGCGACGGCGGCGCAGGGCTGGGCGGCGCAGGCGACGGCGGCGCTGGCTGGGTGGTGCGGAGGGCGTCCGGGTGGCGGGCTCGGCGGCTCCGGCGACGGCGGCGCAGGGCTGGGCGGCGCAGGCGACGGCGGCGCTGGCTGGTGGCGGAGGGCGGTCCGGGTGGCGGCTCGGCGGCTCCGGCGACGGCGGCGCAGGGCTGGGCGGGCGACGGCGGCGCTGGGCTGGGTGGTGCGGAGGGCGTCGGGTGGCGGCTCGGCGGCTCGGCGACGGCGGTGGGCGGCGCAGGCGACGGCGGCGCTGGGCTGGGTGGTGCGGAGGGCGTCCGGGTGGCGGGCTCGGCGGCTGCGGCGACGGCGGCGCAGGGCTGGGCGGCGCAGGCGACGGCGGCGCTGGGCTGGGTGGTGCGGAGGGCGGTCCGGGTGGCGGGCTCGCGGCTGCGGCGACGGCGGCGGGCTGGGCGTGGGCTGGGACGGCGAGGCGACGGTCCGGGTGGCGGGCTCGGCGGCTCCGGCGACGGCGGCGCAGGGCTGGGCGGCGCAGGCGACGGCGGCGCTGGGCTGGGTGGTGCGGAGGCGGTCCGGGGCGGCTCGGCGGCGGGCTGGGCGGACGGCGGCGCTGGGCTGGGTGGCGGAGGGCGGTCCGGTGGCGG
>BDSI01000494.1:0-24770 GCA_003117195.1 Eudorina sp. 2006-703-Eu-15
GGGCTGGGAGGTGGCAAGGGAGGCAGGGCCGGGGCGGTGCGGTGACGGAGGTGGCGGACTAGGCGGCAGTGGAGACGGGGGCGGCGGGCTGGGGCGGGTGACGGAGGTGCAGGGCTGGGCGGCGGCATAGGTGGTGGCGGCAGCGGGGGCGGTGAGGGCGGTGCAGGGCTGGGCGGAGGTGAGGGCGGCGCGGGGCTAGGTGGGGGAGATGGAGGTGCAGGCTGGGAGGCGGAGACGGCGGCTGGGACTGGGCGGCGGTGACGGGGCGCAGGGCTGGGTGCGGAGAAGGCCGTGGCGGTGGGCTCGGGGTGGCGGGCCGGGCGGCGGCGACGGCGGCACAGGGCTCGGCGGCGGCGATGGTGGAGACGGGCTGGGTGGGGGCAAGGGTGGAGTCGGGCTCGGCGGTGGAGGCGGACGGAGGCTGCGGGCTGGGAGGCGGGGAAGGCGGCTGGGGGCTGGCGGCGGAGATGGCGGAATGGGCTGGGAGGTGGGGGAGGCAGGGGCCGGGGCGGTGGCGGTGACGGAGGTGGCGGACTAGGCGGCAGTGGAGACGGGGCGGCGGGCTGGGGCGGGTGACGGAGGTGCAGGGCTGGGCGGCGCATAGGTGGTGGCGGCAGCGGGGGCGGTGAGGGCGGTGCAGGGCTGGGCGGAGGTGAGGGCGGCGCGGGGCTAGGTGGGGGAGATGGAGGTGCAGGGCTGGGAGGCGGAGACGGCTGCTGGGACTGGGCGGGCGGTGACGGGGCGCAGGGCTGGGTGGCGGAGAAGGCCGTGGCGGTGGCTCGGGGGTGGCGGCCGGGCGGCGACGGCGGCACAGGGCTCGGCGGCGGCGATGGTGGAGACGGGCTGGGTGGGGCAAGGGTGGAGTCGGGCTCGGCGGTGGAGGCGGAGACGGAGGCTGCGGCTGGGAGGCGGGGAAGGCGGCTGGGGCTGGGCGAGATGGCGGAATGGGGCTGGGAGGTGGCAAGGGAGGCAGGGGCCGGGGCGGTGGCGGTGACGGAGGTGGCGGACTAGGCGGCAGTGGAGACGGGGCGGCGGGCTGGGGCGGGTGACGGAGGTGCAGGGCTGGGCGGCGGCATAGGTGGTGGCGGCAGCGGGGGCGGTGAGGGCGGTGCAGGGCTGGGCGGAGGTGAGGCGGCGCGGGGCTAGGTGGGGAGATGGAGGTGGGGCTGGGAGGCGGAGACGGCTGCTGGGGACTGGGCGGCGGTGACGGGGGCGCAGGGCTGGGTGCGGAGAAGGCCGTGGCGGTGGGCTCGGGGGTGGGCCGGGCGGCGGCGACGGCGGCACAGGGCTCGGCGGCGGCGATGGTGGAGACGGGCTGGGTGGGGGCAAGGGTGGAGTCGGGCTCGGCGGTGGAGGCGGAGACGGAGGCTGCGGGCTGGGAGGCGGGGAAGGCGGCTGGGGCTGGGCGGAGATGGCGGAATGGGGCTGGGAGGTGGCAAGGGGAGGCAGGGGCCGGGGCGGTGGCGGTGACGGAGGTGGCGGACTAGGCGGCAGTGGAGACGGGGGCGGCGGGCTGGGGCGGGTGACGGAGGTGCAGGGCTGGGCGGCGGCATAGGTGGTGGCGGCAGCGGGGCGGTGAGGGCGGTGCAGGGCTGGGCGGAGGTGAGGGCGGCGCGGGGCTAGGTGGGGAGATGGAGGTGCAGGGCTGGGAGGCGGAGACGGCTGCTGGGGACTGGGCGGCGGTGACGGGGCGCAGGGCTGGGTGGCGGAGAAGGCGTGGCGGTGGCTCGGGGTGGCGGGCCGGGCGGCGGCGACGGCGGCACAGGGCTCGGCGGCGGCGATGGTGGAGACGGGCTGGTGGGGGCAAGGGTGGAGTCGGGCTCGCGGTGAGGCGGAGACGGAGGCTGCGGGGCTGGGAGGCGGGGAAGGCGGCTGGGGGCTGGGCGGGAGATGGCGAATGGGCTGGGAGGTGGCCGGGAGGCAGGGGCCGGGCGGTGGCGGTGACGGAGGTGGCGGACTAGGCGGCAGTGGAGACGGGGGCGGCGGGCTGGGGGCGGGTGACGGAGGTGCAGGGCTGGGCGGCGGCATAGGTGGTGGCGGCAGCGGGGGCGGTGAGGGCGGTGCAGGGCTGGGCGGAGGTGAGGGCGGCGCGGGGCTAGGTGGGGGAGATGGAGGTGGCAGGGCTGGGAGGCGGAGACGGCTGCTGGGACTGGGCGGCGGTGACGGGGGCGCAGGGCTGGGTGGCGGAGAAGGCCGTGGCGGTGGGCTCGGGGGTGGCGGGCCGGGCGCGGCGACGGCGGCACAGGGCTCGGCGCGGCGCGATGGTGGAGACGGGCTGGGTGGGGGCAAAGGGTGGAGTCGGGCTCGGCGGTGAGGCGGCGACGGAGGCTGCGGGCTGGGAGGCGGGGAAGGCGGCTGAGGGCTGGGCGGCGAGATGGCGGAATGGGCTGGGAGGTGGCAAGGGAGGCAGGGGCCGGGGCGGTGGCGGTGACGGAGGTGGCGGACTAGGCGGCAGTGGAGACGGGGGGCGGCGGGCTGGGGCGGGTGACGGAGGTGCAGGGCTGGGCGGCGGCATAGGTGGTGGCGGCAGCGGGGCGGTGAGGGCGGTGCAGGGCTGGGCGGAGGTGAGGGCGGCGCGGGGCTAGGTGGGGAGATGGAGGTGCAGGGCTGGGAGGCGGAGACGGCGGCTGGGACTGGGCGGCGGTGACGGGGCGCAGGGCTGGGTGGCGGAGAAGGCCGTGGCGGTGGGCTCGGGGTGGCGGGCCGGCGGCGGCGACGGCGGCACAGGGCTCGGCGGCGGCGATGGTGGAGACGGGCTGGGTGGGGCAAGGGTGGAGTCGGGCTCGGCGGTGGAGGCGGACGGAGGCTGCGGGCTGGGAGGCGGGAAGGCGGCTGGGGCTGGGCGGCGGAGATGGCGGAATGGGGCTGGGAGGTGGCAAGGGAGGCAGGGGCCGGGGCGGTGGCGGTGACGGAGGTGGCGGACTAGGCGGCAGTGGAGACGGGGGCGGCGGGCTGGCGGCGGGTGACGGAGGTGCAGGGCTGGGCGGCGGCATAGGTGGTGGCGGCAGCGGGGCGGTGAGGGCGGTGCAGGGCTGGGCGGAGGTGAGGGCGGCGCGGGCTAGGTGGGGGAGATGGAGGTGCAGGGCTGGGAGGCGGAGACGGCGGCTGGGGACTGGGCGGCGGTGACGGGGGCGCAGGGCTGGGTGGCGGAGAAGGCCGTGGCGGTGGGCTCGGGGTGGCGGGCCGGGCGGCGGCGACGGCGGCACAGGGCTCGGCGGCGGCGATGGTGGAGACGGGCTGGGTGGGGCAAGGGTGGAGTCGGGCTCGGCGGTGGAGGCGGAGACGGAGGCTGCGGGCTGGGAGGCGGGGAAGGCGGCTGAGGGCTGGGCGGCGGAGATGGCGGAATGGGGCTGGGAGGTGGCAAGGGAGGCAGGGGCCGGGCGGTGGCGGTGACGGAGGTGGCGGACTAGGCGGCAGTGGAGACGGGGGCGGCGGGCTGGGGCGGGTGACGGAGGTGCAGGGCTGGGCGGCGGCATAGGTGGTGGCGGCAGCGGGGGCGGTGAGGGCGGTGCAGGGCTGGGCGGAGGTGAGGGCGGCGCGGGGCTAGGTGGGGGAGATGGAGGTGCAGGGCTGGGAGGCGGAGACGGCTGCTGGGGACTGGGCGGCGGTGACGGGGGCGCAGGGCTGGGTGGCGGAGAAGGCCGTGGCGGTGGCTCGGGGTGGCGGGCCGGGCGGCGGCGACGGCGGCACAGGGCTCGGCGGCGGCGATGGTGGAGACGGGCTGGGTGGGGGCAAGGGTGGAGTCGGGCTCGGCGGTGGAGGCGGAGACGGAGGCTGCGGGCTGGGAGGCGGGGAAGGCGGCTGAGGGCTGGGCGGCGGAGATGGCGGAATGGGGCTGGGAGGTGGCAAGGGAGGCAGGGGCCGGGCGGTGGCGGTGACGGAGGTGGCGGACTAGGCGGCAGTGGAGACGGGGGCGGCGGGCTGGGGCGGGTGACGGAGGTGCAGGGCTGGGCGGCGGCATAGGTGGTGGCGGCAGCGGGGGCGGTGAGGGCGGTGCAGGGCTGGGCGGAGGTGAGGGCGGCGCGGGGCTAGGTGGGGGAGATGGAGGTGCAGGGCTGGGAGGCGGAGACGGCTGCTGGGGACTGGGCGGCGGTGACGGGGCGCAGGGCTGGGTGGCGGAGAAGGCCGTGGCGGTGGGCTCGGGGTGGCGGGCCGGGCGGCGGCGACGGCGGCACAGGGCTCGGCGGCGGCGATGGTGGAGACGGGCTGGGTGGGGCAAGGGTGGAGTCGGGCTCGGCGGTGGAGGCGGAGACGGAGGCTGCGGGCTGGGAGGCGGGGAAGGCGGCTGAGGGCTGGGCGGCGGAGATGGCGGAATGGGGCTGGGAGGTGGCAAGGGAGGCAGGGCCGGGGCGGTGGCGGTGACGGAGGTGGCGGACTAGGCGGCAGTGGAGACGGGGGCGGCGGGCTGGGGCGGGTGACGGAGGTGCAGGGCTGGGCGGCGGCATAGGTGGTGGCGGCAGCGGGGGCGGTGAGGGCGGTGCAGGGCTGGGCGGAGGTGAGGGCGGCGCGGGCTAGGTGGGGGAGATGGAGGTGCAGGGCTGGGAGGCGGAGACGGCTGCTGGGGACTGGCGGCGGTGACGGGGGCGCAGGGCTGGGTGGCGGAGAAGGCCGTGGCGGTGGCTCGGGGTGGCGGGCCGGGCGGCGGCGACGGCGGCACAGGGCTCGGCGGCGGCGATGGTGGAGACGGGCTGGGTGGGGGCAAGGGTGGAGTCGGGCTCGGCGGTGGAGGCGGAGACGGAGGCTGCGGGCTGGGAGGCGGGGAAGGCGGCTGAGGGCTGGGCGGCGGAGATGGCGGAATGGGGCTGGGAGGTGGCAAGGGAGGCAGGGGCCGGGGCGGTGGCGGTGACGGAGGTGGCGGACTAGGCGGCAGTGGAGACGGGGGCGGCGGGCTGGGGCGGGTGACGGAGGTGCAGGGCTGGGCGGCGGCATAGGTGGTGGCGGCAGCGGGGGCGGTGAGGGCGGTGCAGGGCTGGGCGGAGGTGAGGGCGGCGCGGGGCTAGGTGGGGGAGATGGAGGTGCAGGGCTGGGAGGCGGAGACGGCTGCTGGGGACTGGGCGGCGGTGACGGGGGCGCAGGGCTGGGTGGCGGAGAAGGCCGTGGCGGTGGGTTCGGGGTGGCGGGCCGGGCGGCGGCGACGGCGGCACAGGGCTCGGCGGCGGCGATGGTGGAGACGGGCTGGGTGGGGCAAGGGTGGAGTCGGGCTCGGCGGTGGAGGCGGAGACGGAGGCTGCGGGCTGGGAGGCGGGGAAGGCGGCTGGGGCTGGGCGGCGGAGATGGCGGAATGGGGCTGGGAGGTGGCAGGGAGGCAGGGGCCGGGGCGGTGGCGGTGACGGAGGTGGCGACTAGGCGGCAGTGGAGACGGGGGCGGCGGGCTGGGGCGGGTGACGGAGGTGCAGGGCTGGGCGGCGGCATAGGTGGTGGCGGCAGCGGGGGCGGTGAGGGCGGTGCAGGGCTGGGCGGAGGTGAGGGCGGCGCGGGGCTAGGTGGGGGAGATGGAGGTGCAGGGCTGGGAGGCGGAGACGGCGGCTGGGGACTGGGCGGCGGTGACGGGGGCGCAGGGCTGGGTGGCGGAGAAGGCCGTGGCGGTGGGCTCGGGGTGGCGGGCCGGGCGGCGGCGACGGCGGCACAGGGCTCGGCGGCGGCGATGGTGGAGACGGGCTGGGTGGGGGCAAGGGTGGAGTCGGGCTCGGCGGTGGAGGCGGCGACGGAGGCTGCGGGCTGGGAGGCGGGGAAGGCGGCTGAGGGCTGGGCGGCAGAGATGGCGGAATGGGCTGGGAGGTGGCAAGGGAGGCAGGGGCCGGGGCGGTGGCGGTGACGGAGGTGGCGGACTAGGCGGCAGTGGAGACGGGGGCGGCGGCTGGGGCGGGTGACGGAGGTGCAGGGCTGGGCGGCGGCATAGGTGGTGGCGGCAGCGGGGGCGGTGAGGGCGGTGCAGGGCTGGGCGGAGGTGAGGGCGGCGCGGGCTAGGTGGGGGAGATGGAGGTGCAGGGCTGGGAGGCGGAGACGGCGCTGGGGACTGGGCGGCGGTGACGGGGGCGCAGGGCTGGGTGGCGGAGAAGGCCGTGGCGGTGGGCTCGGGGTGGCGGGCCGGGCGGCGGCGACGGCGGCACAGGGCTCGGCGGCGGCGATGGTGGAGACGGGCTGGGTGGGGGCAAGGGTGGAGTCGGGCTCGGCGGTGGAGGCGGAGACGGAGGCTGCGGGCTGGGAGGCGGGGAAGGCGGCTGAGGGCTGGGCGGCGGAGATGGCGGAATGGGGCTGGGAGGTGGCAAGGGAGGCAGGGGCCGGGGCGGTGGCGGTGACGGAGGTGGCGGACTAGGCGGCAGTGGAGACGGGGCGGCGGGCTGGCGGCGGGTGACGGAGGTGCAGGGCTGGGCGGCGGCATAGGTGGTGGCGGCAGCGGGGGCGGTGAGGCGGTGCAGGGCTGGGCGGAGGTGAGGGCGGCGCGGGCTAGGTGGGGGAGATGGAGGTGCAGGGCTGGGAGGCGGAGACGGCTGCTGGGGACTGGGCGGCGGTGACGGGGGCGCAGGGCTGGGTGGCGGAGAAGGCCGTGGCGGTGGGCTCGGGGTGGCGGCCGGGCGGCGGCGACGGCGCACAGGGCTCGGCGGCGGCGATGGTGGAGACGGGCTGGGTGGGGCAAGGGTGGAGTCGGGCTCGGCGGTGGAGGCGGAGACGGAGGCTGCGGGCTGGGAGGCGGGGAAGGCGGCTGAGGGCTGGGCGGCAGAGATGGCGGAATGGGGCTGGGAGGTGGCAAGGGAGGCAGGGGCCGGGGCGGTGGCGGTGACGGAGGTGGCGGACTAGGCGGCAGTGGAGACGGGGGCGGCGGGCTGGGGCGGGTGACGGAGGTGCAGGGCTGGGCGGCGGCATAGGTGGTGGCGGCAGCGGGGGCGGTGAGGGCGGTGCAGGGCTGGGCGGAGGTGAGGGCGGCGCGGGGCTAGGTGGGGGAGATGGAGGTGCAGGGCTGGGAGGCGGAGACGGCGGCTGGGGACTGGGCGGCGGTGACGGGGGCGCAGGGCTGGGTGGCGGAGAAGGCCGTGGCGGTGGCTCGGGGGTGGCGGGCCGGGCGGCGGCGACGGCGGCACAGGGCTCGGCGGCGGCGATGGTGGAGACGGGCTGGGTGGGGGCAAGGGTGGAGTCGGGCTCGGCGGTGGAGGCGGAGACGGAGGCTGCGGCTGGGAGGCGGGGAAGGCGGCTGAGGGCTGGGCGGCGGAGATGGCGGAATGGGGCTGGGAGGTGGCAAGGGAGGCAGGGGCCGGGGCGGTGGCGGTGACGGAGGTGGCGGACTAGGCGGCAGTGGAGACGGGGGCGGCGGGCTGGCGGCGGGTGACGGAGGTGCAGGGCTGGGCGGCGGCATAGGTGGTGGCGGCAGCGGGGGCGGTGAGGGCGGTGCAGGGCTGGGCGGAGGTGAGGGCGGCGCGGGGCTAGGTGGGGGAGATGGAGGTGCAGGGCTGGGAGGCGGAGACGGCTGCTGGGACTGGGCGGCGGTGACGGGGGCGCAGGGCTGGGTGGCGGAGAAGGCCGTGGCGGTGGCTCGGGGTGGCGGCCGGGCGGCGGCGACGGCGGCACAGGGCTCGGCGGCGGCGATGGTGGAGACGGGCTGGGTGGGGGCAAGGGTGGAGTCGGGCTCGGCGGTGGAGGCGGAGACGGAGGCTGCGGGCTGGGAGGCGGGGAAGGCGGCTGAGGGCTGGGCGGCGGAGATGGCGGAATGGGGCTGGGAGGTGGCAAGGGAGGCAGGGGCCGGGGCGGTGGCGGTGACGGAGGTGGCGGACTAGGCGGCAGTGGAGACGGGGCGGCGGGCTGGGGCGGGTGACGGAGGTGCAGGGCTGGGCGGCGGCATAGGTGGTGGCGGCAGCGGGGGCGGTGAGGGCGGTGCAGGGCTGGGCGGAGGTGAGGGCGGCGCGGGCTAGGTGGGGGAGATGGAGGTGCAGGGCTGGGAGGCGGAGACGGCGGCTGGGGACTGGGCGGCGGTGACGGGGGCGCAGGGCTGGGTGGCGGAGAAGGCCGTGGCGGTGGGCTCGGGGGTGGCGGGCCGGGCGGCGGCGACGGCGGCACAGGGCTCGGCGGCGGCGATGGTGGAGACGGGCTGGGTGGGGGCAAGGGTGGAGTCGGGCTCGGCGGTGGAGGCGGAGACGGAGGCTGCGGGCTGGGAGGCGGGGAAGGCGGCTGAGGGCTGGGCGGCAGAGATGGCGGAATGGGGCTGGGAGGTGGCAAGGGAGGCAGGGGCCGGGGCGGTGGCGGTGACGGAGGTGGCGGACTAGGCGGCAGTGGAGACGGGGGCGGCGGGCTGGGGCGGGTGACGGAGGTGCAGGGCTGGGCGGCGGCATAGGTGGTGGCGGCAGCGGGGGCGGTGAGGGCGGTGCAGGCTGGGCGGAGGTGAGGGCGGCGCGGGGCTAGGTGGGGGAGATGGAGGTGCAGGGCTGGGAGGCGGAGACGGCGGCTGGGACTGGGCGGCGGTGACGGGGCGCAGGGCTGGGTGGCGGAGAAGGCCGTGGCGGTGGGCTCGGGGTGGCGGGCCGGGCGGCGGCGACGGCGGCACAGGGCTCGGCGGCGGCGATGGTGGAGACGGGCTGGGTGGGGGCAAGGGTGGAGTCGGGCTCGGCGGTGGAGGCGGAGACGGAGGCTGCGGGCTGGGAGGCGGGGAAGGCGGCTGAGGGCTGGGCGGCGAGATGGCGGAATGGGGCTGGGAGGTGGCAAGGGAGGCAGGGGCCGGGGCGGTGGCGGTGACGGAGGTGGCGGACTAGGCGGCAGTGGAGACGGGGGCGGCGGGCTGGCGGCGGGTGACGGAGGTGCAGGCTGGGCGGCGGCATAGGTGGTGGCGGCAGCGGGGGCGGTGAGGGCGGTGCAGGGCTGGGCGGAGGTGAGGGCGGCGCGGGGCTAGGTGGGGAGATGGAGGTGCAGGGCTGGGAGGCGGAGACGGCTGCTGGGGACTGGGCGGCGGTGACGGGGGCGCAGGGCTGGGTGGCGGAGAAGGCCGTGGCGGTGGGCTCGGGGTGGCGGGCCGGGCGGCGGCGACGGCGGCACAGGGCTCGGCGGCGGCGATGGTGGAGACGGGCTGGGTGGGGGCAAGGGTGGAGTCGGGCTCGGCGGTGGAGGCGGAGACGGAGGCTGCGGGCTGGGAGGCGGGGAAGGCGGCTGAGGGCTGGGCGGCAGAGATGGCGGAATGGGGCTGGGAGGTGGCAAGGGAGGCAGGGCCGGGGCGGTGGCGGTGACGGAGGTGGCGGACTAGGCGGCGGTGGAGACGGGGGCGGCGGGCTGGGGCCGGGTGACGGAGGTGCAGGGCTGGGCGGCGGCATAGGTGGTGGCGGCAGCGGGGCGGTGAGGGCGGTGCAGGGCTGGGCGGAGGTGAGGGCGGCGCGGGGCTAGGTGGGGGAGATGGAGGTGCAGGGCTGGGAGGCGGAGACGGCGGCTGGGGACTGGGCGGCGGTGACGGGGGCGCAGGGCTGGGTGGCGGAGAAGGCCGTGGCGGTGGGCTCGGGGTGGCGGGCCGGGCGGCGGCGACGGCGGCACAGGGCTCGGCGGCGGCGATGGTGGAGACGGGCTGGGTGGGGCAAGGGTGGAGTCGGGCTCGGCGGTGGAGGCGGAGACGGAGGCTGCGGGCTGGGAGGCGGGAAGGCGGCTGAGGGCTGGGCGGCGGAGATGGCGGAAGGGGCTGGGAGGTGGCAAGGGAGGCAGGGCCGGGGCGGTGGCGGTGACGGAGGTGGCGGACTAGGCGGCAGTGGAGACGGGGGCGGCGGGCTGGCGGCGGGTGACGGAGGTGCAGGGCTGGGCGGCGGCATAGGTGGTGGCGGCAGCGGGGGCGGTGAGGGCGGTGCAGGGCTGGGCGGAGGTGAGGGCGGCGCGGGGCTAGGTGGGGGAGATGGAGGTGCAGGGCTGGGAGGCGGAGACGGCTGCTGGGGACTGGGCGGCGGTGACGGGGCGCAGGGCTGGGTGGCGGAGAAGGCCGTGGCGGTGGCTCGGGGTGGCGGGCCGGGCGGCGGCGACGGCGGCACAGGGCTCGGCGGCGGCGATGGTGGAGACGGGCTGGGTGGGGGCAAGGGTGGAGTCGGGCTCGGCGGTGGAGGCGGAGACGGAGGCTGCGGGCTGGGAGGCGGGGAAGGCGGCTGAGGGCTGGGCGGCAGAGATGGCGGAATGGGGCTGGGAGGTGCAAGGGAGGCAGGGCCGGGGCGGTGGCGGTGACGGAGGTGGCGGACTAGGCGGCGGTGGAGACGGGGGCGGCGGGCTGGGGCCGGGTGACGGAGGTGCAGGGCTGGGCGGCGGCATAGGTGGTGGCGGCAGCGGGGCGGTGAGGGCGGTGCAGGGCTGGGCGGAGGTGAGGGCGGCGCGGGGCTAGGTGGGGGAGATGGGGTGTAGGGCTGGGAGGCGGAGACGGCGGCTGGGGACTGGGCGGCGGTGACGGGGGCGCAGGGCTGGGTGGCGGAGAAGGCCGTGGCGGTGGCTTCGGGGTGGCGGGCCGGGCGGCGGCGACGGCGGCACAGGGCTCGGCGGCGCGATGGTGGAGACGGGCTGGGTGGGGCAAGGGTGGATCGGGCTCGGCGGTGGAGGCGGAGACGGAGGCTGCGGGCTGGAGGCGGGGAAGGCGGCTGAGGGCTGGGCGGCGGAGATGGCGGAACGGGGCTGGGAGGTGGCAAGGGAGGCAGGGGCCGGGGCGGTGGCGGTGACGGAGGTGGCGGACTAGCGGCAGTGGAGACGGGGGCGGCGGGCTGGCGGCGGGTGACGGAGGTGCAGGGCTGGGCGGCGGCATAGGTGGTGGCGGCAGCGGGGGCGGTGAGGGCGGTGCAGGGCTGGGCGGAGGTGAGGGCGGCGCGGGCTAGGTGGGGAGATGGAGGTGCAGGGCTGGGAGGCGGAGACGGCTGCTGGGGACTGGGCGGCGGTGACGGGGGCGCAGGGCTGGGTGGCGGAGAAGGCCGTGGCGGTGGCTCGGGGGTGGCGGCCGGGCGGCGGCGACGGCGGCACAGGGCTCGGCGGCGGCGATGGTGGAGACGGGCTGGGTGGGGCAAGGGTGGATCGGGCTCGGCGGTGGAGGCGGCGACGGAGGCTGCGGGCTGGGAGGCGGGGAAGGCGGCTGAGGGCTGGGCGGCAGAGAATGGCGGAATGGGGCTGGGAGGTGGCAAGGGAGGCAGGGGCCGGGGGGTGGCGGTGACGGAGGTGGCGGACTAGGCGGCAGTGGAGACGGGGCGGCGGGCTGGGGCGGGTGACGGAGGTGCAGGCTGGGCGGCGCATAGGTGGTGGCGGCAGCGGGGGCGGTGAGGGCGGTGCAGGGCTGGGCGGAGGTGAGGGCGGCGCGGGGCTAGGTGGGGGAGATGGAGGTGCAGGGCTGGGAGGCGGAGACGGCTGCTGGGGACTGGGCGGCGGTGAACGGGGCGCAGGGCTGGGTGGCGGAGAAGGCCGTGGCGGTGGGCTCGGGGTGGCGGGCCGGGCGGCGGCGACGGCGGCACAGGGCTCGGCGGCGGCGATGGTGGAGACGGGCTGGGTGGGGGCAAGGGTGGAGTCGGCTCGGCGGTGGAGGCGGAGACGGAGGCTGCGGGCTGGGAGGCGGGAAGGCGGCTGAGGGCTGGCGGCAGAGAATGGCGGAATGGGGCTGGGAGGTGGCAAGGGAGGCAGGGGCCGGGGCGGTGGCGGTGACGGAGGTGGCGGACTAGGCGGCAGTGGAGACGGGGGCGGCGGCTGGGGCCGGGTGACGGAGGTGCAGGGCTGGGCGGCGGCATAGGTGGTGGCGGCAGCGGGGGCGGTGAGGGCGGTGCAGGGCTGGGCGGAGGTGAGGGCGGCGCGGGCTAGGTGGGGGAGATGGAGGTGCAGGCTGGAGGCGGAGACGGCGGCTGGGACTGGGCGGCGGTGACGGGGGCGCAGGGCTGGTGGCGGAGAAGGCCGTGGCGGTGGGCTCGGGGTGGCGGCCGGCGGCGGCGACGGCGGCACAGGCTCGGCGGCGGCGATGGTGGAGACGGGCTGGGTGGGGGCAAGGGTGGATTCGGGCTCGGCGGTGGAGGCGGAGACGGAGGCTGCGGGCTGGGAGGCGGGGAAGGCGGCTGAGGGCTGGGCGGCGGAGATGGCGGAACGGGGCTGGGAGGTGGCAAGGGAGGCAGGGGCCGGGGCGGTGGCGGTGACGGAGGTGGCGGACTAGGCGGCAGTGGAGACGGGGGCGGCGGGCTGGGGCGGGTGACGGAGGTGCAGGGCTGGGCGGCGGCATAGGTGGTGGCGGCAGCGGGGGCGGTGAGGGCGGTGCAGGCTGGGCGGAGGTGAGGGCGGCGCGGGCTAGGTGGGGGAGATGGAGGTGCAGGGCTGGGAGGCGGAGACGGCTGCTGGGGACTGGGCGGCGGTGACGGGGGCGCAGGGCTGGGTGGCGGAGAAGGCCGTGGCGGTGGGTTCGGGGGTGCGGGCCGGGCGGCGGCGACGGCGGCACAGGGCTCGGCGGCGGCGATGGTGGAGACGGGCTGGGTGGGGCAAGGGTGGAGTCGGGCTCGGCGGTGGAGGCGGAGACGGAGGCTGCGGCTGGGAGGCGGGGAAGGCGGCTGAGGGCTGGCGGCGGAGATGGCGGAATGGGGCTGGGAGGTGCAAGGGAGGCAGGGGCCGGGGCGGTGGCGGTGACGGAGGTGGCGGACTAGGCGGCGGTGGAGACGGGGGCGGCGGGCTGGGGCCGGGTGACGGAGGTGCAGGGCTGGGCGGCGGCATAGGTGGTGGCGGCAGCGGGGGCGGTGAGGGCGGTGCAGGGCTGGGCGGAGTGAGGGCGGCGCGGGGCTAGGTGGGGGAGATGGTAGGTGTGGGCTGGGAGGCGGAGACGGCGCTGGGGACTGGGCGGCGGTGACGGGGCGCAGGGCTGGGTGGCGGAGAAGGCCGTGGCGGTGGGCTCGGGGTGGCGGGCCGGGCGGCGGCGACGGCGGCACAGGGCTCGGCGGCGGCGATGGTGGAGACGGGCTGGTGGGGGCAAGGGTGGATTCGGGCTCGGCAGTGGAGGCGGAGACGGAGGCTGCGGGCTGGGAGGCGGGAAGGCGCTGAGGCTGGGCGGCAGAGATGGCGGAATGGGGCTGGGAGGTGGCAAGGGAGGCAGGGGCCGGGGCGGTGGCGGTGACGGAGGTGGCGGACTAGGCGGCAGTGGAGACGGGGGCGGCGGCTGGGGCGGGTGACGGAGGTGCAGGGCTGGGCGGCGGCATAGGTGGTGGCGGCAGCGGGGGCGGTGAGGCGGTGCAGGGCTGGGCGGAGGTGAGGGCGGCGCGGGCTAGGTGGGGGAGATGGAGGTGCAGGGCTGGGAGGCGGAGACGGCGGCTGGGGACTGGGCGGCGGTGACGGGGGCGCAGGGCTGGGTGGCGGAGAAGGCCGTGGCGGTGGCTCGGGGGTGCGGGCCGGGCGGCGGCGACGGCGGCACAGGGCTCGGCGGCGGCGATGGTGGAGACGGGCTGGGTGGGGGCAAGGGTGGATTCGGGCTCGGCGGTGGAGGCGGAGACGGAGGCTGCGGGCTGGGAGGCGGGAAGGCGGCTGAGGGCTGGGCGGCGGAGATGGCGGAATGGGGCTGGGAGGTGGCAAGGGAGGCAGGGGCCGGGCGGTGGCGGTGACGGAGGTGGCGGACTAGGCGGCAGTGGAGACGGGGGCGGCGGGCTGGGGCGGGTGACGGAGGTGCAGGGCTGGGCGGCGGCATAGGGTGGTGGCGGCAGCGGGGCGGTGAGGGCGGTGCAGGCTGGGCGGAGGTGAGGGCGGCGCGGGGGCTAGGTGGGGGAGATGGAGGTGCAGGGCTGGAGGCGGAGACGGCGGCTGGGACTGGGCGGCGGTGACGGGGCGCAGGGCTGGGTGGCGGAGAAGGCCGTGGCGGTGGGTCGGGGTGGCGGGCCGGGCGGCGGCGACGGCGGCACAGGCTCGGCGGCGGCGATGGTGGAGACGGGCTGGGTGGGGGCAAGGGTGGAGTCGGGCTCGGCGGTGGAGGCGGAGACGGAGGCTGCGGCTGGAGGCGGGGAAAGGCGGCTGAGGGCTGGGCGGCGAGATGGCGGAATGGGGCTGGGAGGTGGGCAAGGGAGGCAGGGCCGGGGCGGTGCGGTGACGGAGGTGGCGGACTAGGCGGCAGTGGAGACGGGGCGGCGGGCTGGCGGCGGTGACGGAGGTGGCAGGCTGGGCGGCGGCATAGGTGGTGGCGGCAGCGGGGCGGTGAGGGCGGTGCAAGGGCTGGGCGGAGGTGAGGGCGGCGCGGGGCTAGGTGGGAGATGGAGGTGCAGGGCTGGGAGGCGGAGACGGCTGCTGGGGACTGGCGGCGGTGACGGGAGGCGCAGGGCTGGGTGGCGGAGAAGGCCGTGGCGGTGGGCTCGGGGGTGGCGGGCCGGGCGGCGGCGACGGCGGCACAGGGCTCGGCGGCGGCGATGGTGAGACGGGCTGGGTGGGGCAAGGGTGGAGTCGGGCTCGGCGGTGGAGGCGGAGACGGAAGGCTGCGGGCTGGGAGGCGGGAAGGCGGCTGGGGGCTGGGCGGCGGAGAATGGCGGAATGGGGCTGGGAGGTGGCAAGGGAGGCAGGGGCCGGGCGGTGGCGGTGACGGAGGTGGCGGACTAGGCGGCAGTGGAGACGGGGCGGCGGGCTGGCGGCGGGTGACGGAGGTGCAAGGGCTGGGCGGCGGCATAGGTGGTGGCGGCAGCGGGGCGGTGAGGGCGGTGCAGGCTGGGCGGAGGTGAGGGCGGCGCGGGGCTAGGTGGGGGAGATGGAGGTGCAGGGCTGGAGGCGGAAGACGGCTGCTGGGGACTGGCGGCGGTGACGGGGGCGCAGGGCTGGGTGGCGGAGAAGGCCGTGGCGTGGGTTCGGGGGGCGGGCCGGGCGGCGGCGACGGCGGCACAGGGCTCGGCGGCGGCGATGGTGGAGACGGGCTGGGTGGGGGCAAGGGTGGAGTCGGCTCGGCGGTGGAGGCGGAGACGGAGGCTGCGGGCTGGGAGGCGGGGAAGGCGGCTGGGGGCTGGCGGCGGAGATGGCGGAATGGGGCTGGAGGTGGCAAGGGAGGCAGGGGCGGGAGCGGTGGCGGTGACGGAGTGGCGGACTAGGCGGCAGTGGAGACGGGGCGGCGGGCTGGCGGCGGGTGACGGAGGTGCAGGGCTGGGCGGCGGCATAGGTGGTGGCGGCAGCGGGGGCGGTGAGGGCGGTGCAGGGCTGGGCGGAGGTGAGGGCGGCGCGGCTAGGTGGGGGAGATGGAGGTGCAGGGCTGGGAGGCGGAGACGGCTGCTGGGGACTGGGCGGCGGTGACGGGGCGCAGGGCTGGGTGGCGGAGAAGGCCGTGGCGGTGGCTCGGGGGTGGCGGGCCGGCGGCGGCGACGGCGGCACAGGGCTCGGCGGCGGCGATGGTGGAGACGGGCTGGGTGGGGGCAAGGGTGGAGTCGGGCTCGCGGTGGAGGCGGAGACGGAGGCTGCGGCTGGGAGGCGGGGAAGGCGGCTGAGGGCTGGGCGGCAGAGATGGCGGAATGGGGCTGGGAGGTGGCAAGGGAGGCAGGGGCCGGGGCGGTGGCGGTGACGGAGGTGCGGACTAGGCGGCAGTGGAGACGGGGGCGGCGGCTGGGGCCGGGTGACGGAGGTGCAGGGCTGGGCGGCGGCATAGGTGGTGCGGCAGCGGGGGCGGTGAGGGCGGTGCAGGGCTGGGCGGAGGTGAGGGCGGCGCGGGCTAGGTGGGGGAGATGGAGGTGCAGGGCTGGGAGGCGGAGACGGCGGCTGGGGACTGGGCGGCGGTGACGGGGCGCAAGGGCTGGGTGGCGGAGGAAGGCCGTGGCGGTGGTTCGGGGGTGGCGGGCCGGGCGGCGGCGACGGCGGCACAGGGCTCGGCGGCGGCGATGGTGAGACGGGCTGGGTGGGGCAAGGGTGGAGTCGGGCTCGGCGGTGGAGGCGGAGACGGAGGCTGCGGGCTGGGAGGCGGGGAAAGCGCTGGGGCTGGGCGCGGAGATGGCGAATGGGGCTGGGAGGTGGCAGGGAGGCAGGGGCCGGGGCGGTGGCGGTGACGGAGGTGGCGACTAGCGCAGTGGAGACGGGGCGGCGGGCTGGGCGGCGGGTGACGGAGGTGCAGGGCTGGGCGGCGGCATAGGTGGTGGCGGCAGCGGGGCGGTGAGGGCGGTGCAGGCTGGGCGGAGGTGAGGGCGGCGCGGGGCTAGGTGGGGAGATGGAGGTGCAGGGCTGGGAGGCGGAGACGGCGCTGGGGACTGGGCGGCGGTGACGGGGGCGCAGGGCTGGTGGCGGAGAAGGCCGTGCGGTGGGTTCGGGGTGGCGGGCCGGGCGGCGGCGACGGCGGCACAGGGCTCGGCGGCGGCGATGGTGGAGACGGGCTGGGTGGGGGCAAGGGTGGAGTCGGGCTCGGCGGTGAGGCGGAGACGAGGCTGCGGGCTGGGAGGCGGGAAAGCGGCTGGGGGCTGGGCGCGGAGATGGCGGAATGGGGCTGGGAGTGGCAAGGGAGGCAGGGGCCGGGGCGGTGGCGTGACGGAGTGGCGGACTAGGCGGCAGTGGAGACGGGGGCGGCGGCTGGCGGCGGGTGACGGAGGTGCAGGGCTGGGCGGGCGGCATAGGTGGTGGCGCAGCGGGGGCGGTGAGGGCGGTGCAGGGCTGGGCGGAGGTGAGGGCGGCGCGGGCTAGGTGGGGAGAATGGAGGTGCAGGGCTGGGAGCGAGACGGCTGCTGGGGACTGGGCGGCGGTGACGGGGGCGCAGGGCTGGGTGGCGGAGAAGGCCGTGGCGGTGGGTTCGGGGGTGGCGGCCGGGCGGCGGCGACGGCGGCACAGGGCTCGGCGCGGCGATGGTGGAGACGGGCTGGGTGGGGACAAGGGTGGAGTCGGGCTCGGCGGTGGAGGCGGAGACGGAGGCTGCGGGCTGGAGGCGGGGAAGGCGGCTGGAAGGCGGCTGAGGGCTGGGCGGCGGAGATGGCGGAATGGGGCTGGGAGGTGGCAAGGGAGGCAGGGGCCGGGCGGTGGCGGTGACGGAGTGGCGGACTAGGCGGCAGTGGAGACGGGGCGGCGGGCTGGGGCGGGTGACGGAGGTGCAGGGCTGGGCGGCGGCATAGGTGGTGGCGGCAGCGGGGGCGGTGAGGGCGGTGCAGGGCTGGGCGGAGGTGAGGGCGGCGCGGGCTAGGTGGGGGAGATGGAGGTGCAGGGCTGGGAGGCGGAGACGGCGCTGGGGACTGGGCGGCGGTGACGGGGGCGCAGGGCTGGGTGGCGGAGAAGGCCGTGGCGGTGGGCTCGGGGTGGCGGGCCGGGCGGCGGCGACGGCGGCACAGGGCTCGGCGGCGGCGATGGTGGAGACGGGCTGGGTGGGGGCAAGGGTGGAGTCGGGCTCGGCGGTGGAGGCGGAGACGGAGGCTGCGGGCTGGGAGGCGGGAAAGGCGCTGAGGGCTGGGCGGCGAGATGGCGGAATGGGGGCTGGGAGGTGGCAAGGGAGGCAGGGGCCGGGCGGTGGCGGTGACGGAGGTGGCGGACTAGGCGGCAGTGGAGACGGGGGCGGCGGGCTGGGGGCGGGTGACGGAGGTGCAGGGCTGGGCGGCGGCATAGGTGGTGGCGGCAGCGGGGGCGGTGAGGGCGGTGCAGGGCTGGGCGAGGTGAGGGCGGCGCGGGGCTAGGTGGGGGAGATGGAGGTGCAGGGCTGGGAGGCGGAGACGGCTGCTGGGGACTGGGCGGCGGTGACGGGGCGCAGGGCTGGGTGGCGGAGAAGGCCGTGGCGGTGGGCTCGGGGGTGGCGGGCCGGGCGGCGGCGACGGCGGCAGGGCTCGGCGGCGGCGATGGTGGAGACGGGCTGGGTGGGGGCAAGGGTGGAGTCGGGCTCGGCGGTGGAGGCGCGAGACGGAGGCTGCGGGCTGGGAGGCGGGAAGGCGGCTGAGGGCTGGGGCGGAGATGGCGGAATGGGGCTGGGAGGTGGCAAGGGAGGCAGGGGCCGGGGCGGTGGCGGTGACGGAGGTGGCGGACTAGGCGGCAGTGGAGACGGGGGCGGCGGGCTGGGGCGGGTGACGGAGGTGGGGCTGGGCGGCGGCATAGGTGGTGGCGGCAGCGGGGCGGTGAGGGCGGTGCAGGCTGGGCGGAGGTGAGGGCGGCGCGGGCTAGGTGGGGGAGATGGAGGTGCAGGGCTGGGAGGCGGAGACGGCGGGCTGGGGACTGGGCGGCGGTGACGGGGGCGCAGGGCTGGGTGGCGGAGAAGGCCGTGGCGGTGGGCTCGGGGTGGCGGGCCGGGCGGCGGCGACGGCGCACAGGGCTCGGCGGCGGCGATGGTGGAGACGGGCTGGTGGGGGCAAGGGTGGAGTCGGGCTCGGCGGTGGAGGCGGAGACGGAGGCTGCGGCTGGGAGGCGGGGAAGGCGGCTGAGGGCTGGGCGGGGAGATGGCGGAATGGGGCTGGGAGGTGGCAAGGGAGGCAGGGGCCGGGGCGGTGGCGGTGACGGAGGTGGCGGACTAGGCGCAGTGGAGACGGGGCGGCGGCTGGGGGCGGGTGACGGAGGTGCAGGGCTGGGCGGCGGCATAGGTGGTGGCGGCAGCGGGGGCGGTGAGGGCGGTGCAGGGCTGGGCGGAGGTGAGGGCGGCGCGGGGCTAGGTGGGGGAGATGGAGGTGCAGGGCTGGGAGGCGGAGACGGCTGCTGGGGACTGGGCGGCGGTGACGGGGGCGCAGGGCTGGGTGGCGGAGAAGGCCGTGGCGGTGGGCTCGGGGGTGGCGGGCCGGGCGGCGGCGACGGCGGCACAGGGCTCGGCGCGGCGATGGTGGAGACGGGCTGGGTGGGGGCAAGGGTGGAGTCGGGCTCGGCGGTGGAGGCGAGACGGGAGGCTGCGGGCTGGGAGGCGGGGAAGGCGGCTGAGGGCTGGCGGCGAGATGGCGGAATGGGGCTGGGAGGTGGCAAGGGAGGCAGGGGCCGGGCGGTGGCGGTGACGGAGGTGGCGGACTAGGCGGCGGTGGAGACGGGGGCGGCGGCTGGGGCGGGTGACGGAGGTGGCAGGGCTGGGCGGCGGCATAGGTGGTGGCGGCAGCGGGGGCGGTGAGGGCGGTGCAGGGCTGGGCGGAGGTGAGGGCGGCGCGGGGCTAGGTGGGGGAGATGGAGGTGGGGCTGGGAGGCGGAGACGGGCTGGGACTGGGCGGCGGTGACGGGGCGCAGGGCTGGGTGGCGGAGAAGGCCGTGGCGGTGGGCTCGGGGGTGGCGGGCCGGGCGGCGGCGACGGCGGCACAGGGCTCGGCGGCGGCGATGGTGGAGACGGGCTGGGTGGGGGCAAGGGTGGAGTCGGCTCGGCGGTGGAGGCGGAGACGGAGGCTGCGGGCTGGGAGGCGGGGAAGGCGGCTGAGGGCTGGGCGGCGGAGAGATGGCGGAATGGGGCTGGGAGGTGGCAAGGGAGGCAGGGGCCGGGGCGGGTGACGGAGGTGGCGGACTAGGCGGCAGTGGAGACGGGGGCGCGGGGGGTGACGGAGGTGCAGGCTGGCGGCGGCATAGGTGGTGGCGGCAGCGGGGCGGTGAGGGCGGTGCAGGGCTGGGCGGAGGTGAGGGCGGCGCGGGGCTAGGTGGGGAGATGGAGGTGCAGGGCTGGGAGGCGGAGACGGCGCTGGGGACTGGGCGGCGGTGACGGGGGGCAGGGCTGGGTGGCGGAGAAGGCCGTGGCGGTGGCTCGGGGGTGGCGGCCGGGCGGCGGCGACGGCGGCACAGGGCGCGGCGGCGATGGTGGAGACGGGCTGGGTGGGGGCAAGGGTGGAGTCGGGCTCGGCGGTGGAGGCGGCGACGGAGGCTGCGGGCTGGAGGCGGGGAAGGCGGCTGAGGGCTGGGCGGCGAGATGGCGGAATGGGGCTGGGAGGTGCAAGGAGGCAGGGGCCGGGGCGGTGGCGGTGACGGAGGTGGCGGACTAGGCGCAGTGGAGACGGGGGCGGCGGGCTGGCCGGGTGACGGAGGTGCAGGGCTGGGCGGCGGCATAGGTGGTGGCGGCAGCGGGGGCGGTGAGGGCGGTGCAGGGCTGGGCGGAGGTGAGGGCGGCGCGGGGCTAGGTGGGGGAGATGGAGGTGGCAGGGCTGGGAGGCGGAGCGGCTGCTGGGACTGGGCGGCGGTGACGGGGCGCAGGGCTGGTGGCGGAGAAGGCCGTGGCGGTGGGCTCGGGGTGCGGCGGGCGGCGGCGACGGCGGCACAGGGCTCGGCGGCGGCGATGGTGGAGACGGGCTGGGTGGGGGCAAGGGTGGAGTCGGCTCGGCGGTGGAGGCGGAGACGGAGGCTGCGGGCTGGGAGGCGGGGAAGGCGGCTGAGGGTGGGCGGCGAGATGGCGGAAATGGGGCTGGGAGGTGGCAAGGGAGGCAGGGCCGGGCGGTGGCGTGACGGAGGTGGCGGACTAGGCGGGCGTGGAGACGGGGCGGCGGGCTGGGCCGGGTGACGGAGGTGCAGGGCTGGGCGCGGCATAGGTGGTGGCGGCAGCGGGGGCGTGAGGGCGGTGCAGGCTGGGCGGGAGGTGAGGCGGCGCGGGCTAGGTGGGGGAGATGGAGGTGCAGGGCTGGGAGGCGGAGACGGCGGCTGGGACTGGGCGGCGGTGACGGGGGGCGGGGCTGGGTGGCGGAGAAGGGCCGTGGCGGTGGGCTCGGGGGTGGCGGGCCGGGCGGCGGCGACGGCGGCACAGGGCTCGGCGGCGGCGATGGTGAGACGGGCTGGGTGGGGCAAGGGTGGATTCGGGCTCGGCGGTGGAGGCGGACGGAGGCTGCGGGCTGGAGGCGGGGAGGGGCTGAGCTGGGCGGCGGAGATGGCGGAACGGGGGCTGGGAGGTGGCAAGGGAGCAGGGGCCGGGGCGGTGGCGGTGACGGAGGTGGCGGACTAGGCGGCAGTGGAGACGGGGGCGGCGGCTGGGGCGGGTGACGGAGGTGCAGGGGCTGGCGGCGCATAGGTGGTGGGGCAGCGGGGGCGGTGAGGCGGTGCAGGGCTGGGCGGAGGTGAGGGCGGCGCGGGGCTAGGTGGGGAGATGGAGGTGCAGGGCTGGGAGGCGGAGACGGCTGCTGGGGACTGGGCGGCGGTGACGGGGGCGCAGGGCTGGGTGGCGAGAAGGCCGTGGCGGTGGCTCGGGGTGGCGGGCCGGCGGCGGCGACGGCGGCACAGGGCTCGGCGGCGGCGATGGTGGAGACGGGCTGGGGCAAGGGTGGAGTCGGGCTCGGCGGTGGAGGCGAGACGGAGGGCTGCGGGCTGGGAGGCGGGGAAGGCGCTGGGGGCTGGGCGGCGGAGAGATGGCGGAATGGGGCTGGGAGGTGGCAAGGGAGGCAGGGGCCGGGGCGGTGGCGGTGACGGAGGTGGCGGACTAGGCGGCGGTGGAGACGGGGCGGCGGCTGGGGCCGGGTGACGGAGGTGCAGGGCTGGGCGGCGGCATAGGTGGTGGCGGCAGCGGGGCGGTGAGGGCGGCAGGCTGGGCGGAGGTGAGGGCGGCGCGGGGCTAGGTGGGGGAGATGGAGGTGGGGGAGGCGGAGCGGCGGCTGGGGACTGGGCGGCGGTGACGGGGACAGGGCTGGGTGGCGGAGAAGGCCGTGGCGGTGGGCTCGGGGGTGGCGGGCCGGGCGGCGGCGACGGCGGCACAGGGCTCGGCGGCGGCGATGGTGGAGACGGGCTGGGTGGGGGGCAAGGGTGGATTCGGGCTCGGCGTGGAGGCGGAGACGGAGGCTGCGGGCTGGGAGGCGGGAAAGGCGCTGAGGGCTGGGGCGGAGATGGCGGAATGGGGCTGGGAGGTGGCAAGGGAGGCAGGGGCGGGGCGGTGGCGGTGACGGAGGTGGGCGGACTAGGCGGCAGTGGAGACGGGGGGGCGGCTGGGGCGGGTGACGGAGGTGCAGGGCTGGGCGGCGGCATAGGTGGTGGCGGCAGGCGGGGCGGTGAGGGCGGTGCAGGGGCTGGGCGGAGGTGAGGGCGGCGCGGGCTAGGTGGGGGAGATGGAGGTGCAGGGCGGGAGGCGGAGACGGCGCTGGGGACTGGGCGCGGTGACGGGGGCGCAGGGCTGGGTGGCGGAGAAGGCCGTGGGCGGTGGGCTCGGGGTGGCGGCCGGGCGGCGGCGACGGCGGCACAGGGCTCGGCGGCGCGATGGTGGAGACGGGCTGGGTGGGGGCAAGGGTGGATTCGGGCTCGGCGGTGGAGGCGGAGACGGAGGCTGGCTGGGAGGGGAAGGCGGCTGAGGGGGGCTGGGCGCGGAGATGGCGGATGGGCTGGGAGGGTGCAAGGGAGGCAGGGGCCGGGGCGGTGGCGGTGACGGAGGTGGCGGACTAGGCGGCAGTGGGACGGGGGCGGCGGGCTGGGGCGGTGACGGAGGTGCAGGCTGGGCGGCGGCGGCATGGGTGGCGGCAGCGGGGGCGGTGAGGGCGGTGCAGGGCTGGCGGAGGTGAGGGCGGCGCGGGGCTAGGTGGGGGAGATGGAGGTGCAGGCTGGGAGGCGGAGACGGCGCTGGGACTGGGCGGCGGTGACGGGGGCGCAGCTGGGGTGGCGGAGAAGGCCGTGGCGGTGGTTCGGGGGTGGCGGGCCGGGGGCGGCGGCGACGGCGGCACAGGGCTCGGCGGCGGCGATGGTGGAGACGGCTGGGTGGGGGCAAGGGTGGATTCGGGCTCGGCGGTGGAGGCGGAGACGGAGGCTGCGGGCTGGGAACGGGGAAAGGCGGCTGAGGGCTGGGCGGCGGAGATGGCGGAATGGGGCTGGGAGGTGGCAAGGGAGGCAGGGGCCGGGGCGGTGGCGTGACGGAGGTGGCGACTAGGCGGCAGTGGAGACGGGGGCGGCGGCTGGGCGGTGACGGAGGTGCAGGCTGGGCGGCGGCATAGGTGGTGGCGCAGCGGGGGCGGTGAGGCGGAGGCAGGGCTGGGCGGAGGTGAGGGGCGCGCGGGCTAGGTGGAGGGAGATGGAGGTGCAGGGCTGGGAGGCGGAGACGGCGCTGGGGACTGGGCGGCGGTGACGGGGGCGCAGGGCTGGGTGGCGGAGAAGGCCGTGGCGGTGGCTCGGGGGTGGCGGCCGGGCGGCGGCGACGGCGGCACAGGGCTCGGCGGCGGCGATGGTGGAGACGGGCTGGGTGGGGGCAAGGGTGGAGTCGGGCTCGGCGGTGGAGGCGGAGACGGAGGCTGCGGGCTGGGAGGCGGGAAGCGGCTGGGAGGCTGGGCGGGAGATGGCGGAATGGGGGCTGGGAGGTGGCAAGGGAGGCAGGGGCCGGGGCGGTGGCGGTGACGGAGGTGGCGGACTAGGCGGCAGTGGAGACGGGGGCGGCGGGCTGGGGCGGGTGACGGAGGTGCAGGGCTGGGCGGCGGCATAGGTGGTGGCGGCAGCGGGGGCGGTGAGGGCGGTGCAGGGCTGGGGCGGAGGTGAGGGCGGCGCGGGGCTAGGTGGGGAGATGGAGGGCAGGCTGGGAGGCGGAGACGGCTGCTGGGGACTGGGCGGCGGTGACGGGGGCGCAGGGCTGGGTGGGAGAAGGCCGTGGCGGTGGGCTCGGGGGTGGCGGGGGCCGGGCGCGGCGACGGCGGCACAGGGCTCGGCGCGGCGATGGTGGAGACGGGCTGGGTGGGGGCAAGGGTGGAGTTCGGGCTCGGCGGTGAGGCGGAGACGGAGGCTGCGGGCTGGGAGGCGGGGAAAGGCGGCTGGGGGGCTGGCGGCGGAGATGGCGGAATGGGGCTGGGAGGTGGCAAGGGAGGCAGGGGCCGGGGCGGTGGCGGTGACGGGAGGTGGCGGACTAGGCGGCAGTGGAGACGGGGGCGGCGGGCTGGGGCGGGTGACGGAGGTGCAGGCTGGGCGGCGGCATAGGTGGTGGCGGCAGCGGGGGCGGTGAGGGCGGTGCAGGCTGGGCGAGGTGAGGGCGGCGCGGGGCTAGGTGGGGGAGATGGAGGTGCAGGGCTGGGAGGCGGAGACGCGCTGGGGACTGGGCGGCGGTGACGGGGCAGGCTGGGTGGCGGAGAAGGCCGTGGGCGGTGGTCGGGGTGGCGGGCCGGGCGGCGGCGACGGCGCAGCAGGGCTCGGCGGCGGCGATGGTGGAGACGGGCTGGGTGGGGGCAAGGGTGGATCGGCTCGGCGGTGGAGCGGAGACGAGAGGGCGCGGCTGGGAGCGGGGAAGGCGGCTGAGGGCTGGGCGGCGAGAGATGCGGAATGGGGCTGGGAGGTGGAAGGGAGGCAGGGGCCGGGGCGGTGGCGGTGACGGAGGTGGCGGACTAGGCGGCAGTGGAGACGGGGGGCGGGCTGGGGCCGGGTGACGAGGTGCAGGCTGGCGGCGGCATAGGTGGTGGCGGCAGCGGGGCGGTGAGGGCGGTGCAGGGCTGGGCGGAGGTGAGGGCGGCGCGGGGCTAGGTGGGGGAGATGGAGGTGCAGGGCTGGGAGGCGGAGACGGCGGCTGGGGACTGGGCGGCGGTGACGGGGGCGCAGGGCTGGGTGGCGGAAAAGGCCGTGGCGGTGGGTTCGGGGTGGCGGCCGGGCGGCGGCGACGGCGGCACAGGGCTCGGCGGCGGCGATGGTGGAGACGGGCTGGGTGGGGGCAAGGGTGGATCGGGCTCGGCGGTGGAGGCGGAGACGGAGGCTGCGGGCTGGAGGCGGGAAAGCGCTGAGGGGCTGGCGGCGGAGATGGCGGAATGGGGCTGGGAGGTGCAAGGGAAGGCAAGGGCCGGGCGGTGGCGGTGACGGAGGTGGCGGACTAGGCGGCAGTGGAGACGGGGGCGGCGGGCTGGCGGGGTGACGGAGGTGCAGGGCTGGGCGGCGGCATAGGTGGTGGCGGCAGGCGGGGGCGGTGAGGGCGGGCAGGCTGGGCGGAGGTGAGGGCGGCGCGGGCTAGGTGGGGGAGATGGAGGTGCAGGGCTGGGAGAGGCGGAGACGGGCGCTGGGGACTGGGCGGCGGTGACGGGGCGCAGGGCTGGGTGGCG
>BDSI01000495.1:0-24742 GCA_003117195.1 Eudorina sp. 2006-703-Eu-15
CGCAATGGCTGGGTCATGTACGCAGGCTCGGTAGCGCAATGGCTGGGTCATGTACGCAGGCTCGTAGCGCAATGGCTGGGTCATGTACGCAGGCTCGGTAGCGCAATGGCTGGGTCATGTACGCAGGCTCGGTAGCGCAAGGGTTGAGGTTCGGCTGGTGGACCCGGGACTCAGCGCGGCCACCATCGGTGGACCCGGGACTATACGCTACCCGTGGGGCCGTGCATGTATTATTAGTATTGCACGCTGATGGAGTTATGGGCATATGCACGGGGCATGTACAGGGATGATACATGACTGTGTGGCCTGCGGACGGCAACGGGAGCGGAGTGATGCAACGTGCGACGCACGACGCATCGGGCGGACGTGCGTGCGCGCCTAAGTCGCGGGACGGGTCACTTACTGTACCATCATCTCCTTGCCATATAAAAATACTGGGGGATGTGTTATGATTTATGAATGATAAATTTGTAAAAATAACATGAAACGGCTCACCTTTGCATTGTTTCCGTTGAGCAGAAGCGCATCTCCCGGCGGCTAACTTTAGCTCCAGCGGCAGGGTGGGGTAAACGGTCTGTTTGCGTCGTCTGGTATTTTTGGTTTTCGGATTCGTCCGGGGAAATGCAGTGCGCTCGTGTTTCCGTTGCGTTTTTTTGGATTTTTGTATTCGTTTCTTGTTTGTTTACAAATCCGTAAATATAGGAATCATGTACGTATTGTAACAAGTGTATTGATATGAATCATTTTGTAGGGTGTAAGATTTTGCTGTTCGGTGGGTCCGGCTCGCGGCTACCATATGATGGCGCTCGCTCGTTGTTGCAGCAGACGTTATTGCCGTTAATGAATGTAACGAATAATAAAATTTATTCCAAGTAATAATTTAACGGCGTGCCCTTTGTTCAGTTTTCATCGTCTTCGCTGTTGTCGCCGCTCGCGGAGACGCAGCACCACGTGCGTGCACGTGGTGGACACAGCATGCAGCACAGCGCACCGCAAGTTTAGGTTTGCATTTAAGTTATTTGGTTATGACCTTTAGATATACAAAGCTTGCTTTTCCATTCATCGTTTCTAGTGTTGCTAGTTTCCAAAATGCTTAACAGGTACTTCCTGTGTGCGTACTATGCTTGTGCATGTAATGAAAATATATATACACGTATACACCTTAGAAGGAAAGAACACCTAGTTGTTCCTTGAAGCTGCCGCTGCTGCTGGTGTCGGTGGCGGTGTCGCAATGTCAACACGGTGTGTGCAGACTACGGCGTTTCAGTCTGTTCCGACAAGTCCAATAATTATAATAGGAAAGCAACGTGATGCTGAATGAGTGTATTCCCTGTCGCTGTTCTGTCACACACGTTGGGTGCTCACGAGTTGCCGCCATCGTGTACTGTTCGCAAGGTCGCTGGGACTAATGGGTGAAAGACGTGTCATAACCATCCATTATTACCATTACCAAGGTGCCAAGGTACCTGTGTGTGCACCTGTGCGTGCGTGCATGTACAAGTGTGTGCTCACACACACACACACACACACACACACACACACACACACACACACACACACACACACACACACACACACACACACACACACACACACACACACACACACACACACACACACACAGTTTTACCGCACCAAGCAGGGGCGCGCCTCCGAAACGCGCCCTGGGTGCTGCAAGGACTTGAGGAGGTTGAACAGCGGACTGCGAGGCGCAGACCGCCCGGGATGGGCCTTCGCCCACTCCCTTGAGGGGGCACAGCGGTCACCGATCCTCGGGGATCGGGCACGCGCCCTAGGTTGAGAGCGAGGGGACAGAGGCCCCTTACGCCCCTTTCCCCCGTATCCGGGGAAAGTGCTTCGCTGTCTCCCGTATGGGGCGGGTTAGCGCCCCCGGCCAGTGTCGGCCCGGCAGATATGTAACGATTCACACACACACACACACACACACACACACACACACACACACACACACACACACAAGTACCTTGCCTTGCACCCAAACGCCAAGTGTGTGCGCACACAGGCACATCCACACCAACACGCACGCAACCTGCCGCACTTATCTAATCATCGATGGATCTATCTGCCTGGTGCCGTGATCACCCATTCACCTCACACCATCCACTCACATCCACCATTTCCTATCAACTGCTGCTGCTGCTGCAGCTCATAACAAACACTGGTAATTTAATAATACCAAAAACAGCATTCATTACGCCGCGACTCCCAAAGCAAAGGCCCATGACCCTCGTACGAACGTCGTACATGATAAAATGCACAAGACACATAAACCCGAGAACCTGACACTAGGCACTGAGACATGGCTCGCACACATTAAACCCAACTCGCGTGCACGGTCTAAAACTGGATCGCACGCGCTTGAAAGCCGGATCACACATACATTAAACCCAGCTGTAAACACAATACCCCTGTAGGCTATGATGGCGCAGGCATGGTGACCTCCACTTCCCCGCCCTGACACCCTCGTGTGAGACGCGCACAGGCCGGTGCCGGCACCCCTTGTCCATCTGGTAGCGGGATGGCTCGAAGGTGAACTTGTTCCGTACATCGCCATGGGTGTTGACCTTGTTGTCGAACCCCTCAATGGGCACGTACTGCATGCAGGGGGCGGGGAGGGACAGCGGCGTGGGACGGCGGCATTGGTGTCGGCGGCGGTGTCCCGCCACGCCACACCCCAACACTCCACGGGCGAGGGACGGCGGCGTGGGACGGTGGGGTTGGTCACCGCGGCGGTGTCGCGCCACGCCACACGCCCCAACAGTCCACGGGGGAGGACGGTTGCATGGCTGGGGGTTGGTTGCACTAGGGTTCCCGCCACGGGTGACGGACGGCGGCGTGGGACGGCGGCATTGGTGTCGGCGGCGACTCCCGACACCCCAGCCCCAACACTCCATGGGCGAGGGACAGCGGTATGGGACGGTGGGGTTGGTCACCGCGGCGGTGTCACGCCACGCCACGCCACGCCCCATCACTCCAGGGGCGAGGGACGGCGGCATGCCGCTTCCCGCCGCGCGCGCGCGCTCCGTACAAACTGCATGTGTAACGTACGACACTTACCGTACAAACTGCATGTGTAACGTACGACACTTACCGTACAAGCTGAATGCTGGCATTTTATACTGCCTGTCCCTTAGACTAAAATGACACCTTTTTAAAATGAATGTTTTTAACATTTCCCAGCTGGTAGAAAACATTTCCACGTTGCGCGAGAAAAAGAATCAGATCAACAACATCCCGCCACGCCCCGCCACGCCCCAACACTCCACGGGGGAGGACGGTTGCATGGCTGGGGGTTGGTTGCACTAGGGTTCCCGCCACGGGTGACGGACGGCGGCGTGGGACTGCGGCATTGGTGTCGGCGGCGACTCCCGACACCCCAGCCCCAACACTCCATGGGCGAGGGACAGCGGTATGGGACGGTGGGGTTGGTCACCGCGGCGGTGTCGCGCCACACCACGCCCCATCACTCCAGGGGCGAGGGACGGCGGCATGCCGCTTCCCGCCACGCGCGCGCGCTCCGTACAAACTGCATGTGTAACGTACGACACTTACCATACAAGCTGAATGCTGGCATTTTACACCGCCTGTCCCTTCGGACCATGACCATGGTTCTGGAGCCCACACACTTGAAGCCACGGAAGCCCATGCCCTCCATCAGCTCGACAGCCACCACATCTCCGCCTTGATCCTTCTCCACAATCACGACTGCCTGTGAGGGTGAACACGTTGGTAATGGGTGGTATGTCATGGTGAACACAAATGGTGTTGTGATACGCATACAAGGTCATGCCTGTAAGAGACATGCCTGAAGAGTGAAACATAGGTTCATAGAACGCACTGCACTAGACAACCGACGGAATGGTGCTAGACACATCATCAAGGGTGCGTCAATATGGTGGTTGAGGTCTTAACATGTCATGGGGTGGGCGCACAGTAGGGGTGAAAGTGTTGGAGGTGGCCTGGCGGCATGCAAGTGATATGGGTGCATGTGTCGTGCATGTGTCGTACATACCCACCGAGTTGGGGTGGCCATGATGAGGCGAGCTGCGGCCATCTTATCCTCTGGTGCAAAACCGGTGTAGGTTGCCCACCATCCCCGGTGTCTGCTCGCCAAAAAAAGCGGTATGACCTGTTTGGACTTGTAAAGCACGTCACCCACCAGCTCCACCCCGATACATCGTGCTACGTTGATCTACTTTATGGCTTGCACCATGGTCCTGCAATATGATTGTAACGGAGAGGAGAGGACGGTCGTCGGTCACAACATGAACACATAACACACTTCTGTGGAAATGACAAAGACCATATTTGCTTACGTCTAGATAACAGATCACACATACATTTGCAAATACCTATCAACATAAGCTGACGGCAAATGGTTTCTGCAAAAAAACAAGTTTAAATGCTCGAATGTACCCACCGTCCGAGCAAGCATCCTATGTCCACATAGATGGAATGATCATTCATTCTGCAAACCAAAACCAATAGCTTGAAGACCCACAGCATTGTGGCCACCGAGTTTGACCTGGAGAAGCCCTTGCGAACGGAACAGCTGCCATCGCCGCCGACCTTTTCCTACAGTGCGGAGGAAAATACCAATCCAATTCAGCTAGACTTCAATTTCATGTCCAGACATCTTGTAAGCATGCGTGAATCAGCTTCTTACCTCACTACGCCAGCAGTTTCACTTGCACTGTTTGAGCACCCTTTCCAAGCAGACAGGAGGCTTCTTGGCTGCTCTTGACTTCTTCACCATTGCATTGGCTAAGAGATTGTAAATGGCTTAGCATTAGGTGGCGGTGTGTTGGCTCTAGTTGGCCCATGAGGTTTGCGCGCGCAATTCAAACACAATAGTAGTCGCCTTTCGCAATGAGCATTATTAAATGAACAATACACCAATTATATGTTATAGGAAATTTGTTACAGAGCCTGACTGTTGCTCAGGCAAGACTTCAATAATTCGCTCACGACGGTGTACAACAGTAACCAACCGTACCCCAACCGTTATGAAAGTTAAACTGTCCGTCCATCCAGGTCTTCTTGGATAAGCTCTCTGACATTCATTTTCATAGCAAAATGGAATCCAGGGAGCAGTGTCTTCGGCTCGAAGCTCTAGGAACGGACTGAGCAAAAATGAAAGCAAAACCGAGGAGGAGGCAATGTCCCCAACAAAAACATGAAACTATGCAATCATTGAGAAATAGATCAATTCAGTCGCTGCACCGTGAGATGAATACATTATGGGCGGTTGTGGCGCACCGGTGCGAGCGAGTAGCAAGCCCAGACTACCCGGTCCTCACAACTGTATTTACCCGCAGCCCTCTTAACCGATTACTGCGATGATCATCCACAAGATACAAACGCATTACTAATCAGCACAAACAGCAATCTCTCCTCCTCACCAAGTGCAATACTACGTTGTTGCCGTACACCACCAACTTGCACTTGCACTCACCACCTGCACTTTTGTGCCATGCGCTCGGACACCCAAACAAACTCCTGTTTCTCAACACCACCATGCTGACGTATCCCAACAGAAAAATACTAGATGCGCGCATGTCACAGTGTCGCCGTACGTCCCTTGGTGGCGACGTACGGCACGCGCAGCCGCGAAACCGTTGCAAACCATCAGATAGCAGCCAGGGTTGCATGTCGCAAGCACGCCCCCCTGCAATGCACGCGCACCAACGCATCGCCCAAGTCGTGGAGGTCATCACCCGATCCGCAACCCAACCATCCCCAATCTCCTTCGATACTTTGCCTAGCACAGTCTCGCCGTACGTCCCTTGGTGGCGACGTACGGCACGCGCAGCCGCGAAACCGTTGCAAACCATCAGATAGCGGCCAGGGTTGCATGTCGCAAGCACGACCCCTGCCCTGCACGTGCACCAACGCATCGCCCAAGTCATGGAGGTCATCACCCGATCCGCAACCCAACCATCCCCAATCACCTTCACTACTTTGCCTAGCACAGTCTCGCCGTACGTCCCTTGGTGGCGACGTACGGCACGCGCAGCCGCGAAACCGTTGCACTCACTACCTGCACTTTTGTGCCATGCGCTCGGACTCCCAAACGAACTCCTCCAAATCAAACCGACGGCGTTTCTCTAACACATCGTGCGGGTGTAAATAATCAGTACGCGGCCGCGAATAATATTGGCTTTGTGGATTTACTGAAACACTGGCTCCATTCACCAAGTAGGGATCTGCGGGACGCGAACGTGCGTTAATGCCTGGCCCCTCACCAGCTGCGTATGGCTCTGCTACACGAGCACACAACCCTGCACCCAAGCCATCAGAACCAGTGGTCGTCTGTCGCTCCTCTGTACGGCGACCCAGGGCCGGCCCACCATTACCCACCGGAAAGGGATCCGCAGGACGCGAATGTGTGGCAACGCCCGGCCCCTCAGCAGCTGCGTATGGCTCTGCTGTACAAGCACGCAGCCCTGCACCCAAGCCATCCGAACCTGCCTTGGACGGCTGCGTCGCTGTATGGTGACCCTAGGGGAGCCTGCCCACCACCACCCGCTGAAAAGGGATCCTCCGTTGTACAAGTTACGACAGTCACGTCTCAACTGATAAATTTACAACATGGAAGGTGAGCTACTTAGTAATACTCCACACACATTTACAGTAAGCTTGCTTATCTAGCATACCAAGCAATCTTCTTGTAAACGGAACTGAGACTGGTCAGTGCTAGGGCTGCGTTCTTTCCTTTAGCACTATTGTATTGTAGTACTTACTTATTGTTAACCTGAACTCATTTATGGAAGCTGGGCCTGGACAGCTTGGCAGTCAGCAAGAAGGTATGTAGATCCTAACATTCCAACGTTGCAGTGCGTTCTTCTTTTCCGGACCTGATTCTATGGCATCCTAAGCCAATGAAATGCTGATGCAAATGTTCCCTTTACTGCCGTGTGCAGGTGTTGGGGTTGTCTGGATAGCACACGTGTGGTCCATCGTCTCCACTGGAAATTAAGTAATGGTAAGCACCATCTGCAGTGCAGGCATCAACTACAAACATTTTGTGAACGAGAGAGTATTCCAGAAGACCATCATGTGACCAGGTTCAGCCACTTTGCAACGTGCAACTTGTCAGAAGGTCAATGGCATTCGGGCTGGGTGTGAACTAAACCCTAAACCCTAAACCCTAAACCCTAAACCCTAAACCCTAAAACCCTAAACCCTAAACCCGCCACCCGTTGCGGACCCGCGGGCGCTTCGATGCGGTCCGCAGCGGCGTGTGGCCAGTGCTGCACATTGGCGACCGCGACAATGGCGAGCAGGTCAGCAGGGGTGGAGGGCCGGCGCCACGTGATCCCACCATCCCCACATTGCCATGGCATAAGCAACGTAGGTCATCATGTGAGTACCTATCGATATAGGTTGGGCGAGCGGGCCGTGTGTTGGTGAAAGGGACTATTGCATTTTGGGTACCTGAAGCTTGCTGCTCTCGGGGCTGTGGATGTGACAATCGAGCAACGAGTCTTGGTTGGCATCCATGGCTTCGGGGGTGGTGGTGGATGGATGGGGCGGGGTGTCGCCGCCGTCTCTGTCGGCCGGCCCTGCCCACAGGACGTCGCGGCAGCTCGGGGGTCAAAGGCTGGGCACCTCAGCCGTGGCCTGTGCAGCCCAGCCCCCCAATGCCATTGCGGGCGCTCGCCCAGCCTGTCGCCGCCGTTGCCGTCGCCGGCCCTGCACACAGATCATCGCGGCAGCTCGGGGGTCAACGGCTGGGCACCTCAGCCGGCGCCTGCACAGCCCAGCCCCCCGCTGCCATTGCGGGTGCTCGCCCAGCCCGTCGCCGCCGTTGCCGTTGCCGTCACCGTCACCTTCGCCCTCGCCCCTGCCACCTTCGCCACCCGTTGCGGACCCGCGGGCGCTTCGATGCGGTCCGCAGCGGCGTGTGGCCAGTGCTGCACATTGGCGACCGCGACAATGGCGAGCAGGTCAGCAGGGGTGGAGGGCCGGCGCCACGTGATCCCACCATCCCCACATTGCCATGGCATAAGCAACGTAGGTCATCATGTGAGTACCTATCGATATAGGTTGGGCGAGCGGGCCGTGTGTTGGTGAAAGGGACTATTGCATTTTGGGTACCTGAAGCTTGCTGCTCTCGGGGCTGTGGATGTGACAATCGAGCAACGAGTCTTGGTTGGCATCCATGGCTTCGGGGGCGGTGGTGGATGGATGGGGCGGGGTGTGGCGGGGCGTGGCGGGGCAGGGCGGGGCGGGGCGGGGCGGTCCCCAGCGGCATGGGTGGCGTGGGACGGAGGTTGGGGGGCCGAGGCTCAAGTCGGGGATCCAGCCCCTCGCTGCAATTGTCAGCGCTCACCCAGCCCGTCGCCGCCGTCTCTGTCGCCGGCCCTGCCCACAGGACGTCGCGGCAGCTCGGGGTCAAAGGCTGGGCACCTCAGCCGTGGCCTGCGCAGCCCAGCCCCCCAATGCCATTGCGGGTGCTCGCCCAGCCCGTCGCCGCCGTCGTGGTCGCCGGCCCTGCCCACAGGACGTCGCGGCAGCTCGGGGGTCAAAGGCTGGGCACCTCAGCTGTCGCCTGCGCAGCCCAGCCCCCCACTGCCATAAGCAGCGCTCGCCCAGCCCGTCGCCGCCGTCGCTGTCGCCAGCCCTGCCCACAGCACGTCGCGGGAGCTATGGGGTCAAAGGCTGGGCACCTCAGCCGTGGCCTGCGCAGCCCAGCCCCCCAATGCCATTGCGGGTGCTCGCCCAGCCCGTCGCCGCCGTCGTGGTCGCCGGCCCTGCCCACAGGACGTCGCGGCAGCTCGGGGGTCAAAGGCTGGGCACCTCAGCCGTGGCCTGTGCAGCCCAGCCCCCCAATGCCATTGCGGGCGCTCGCCCAGCCTGTCGCCGCCGTTGCCGTCGCCGGCCCTGCACACAGATCATCGCGGCAGCTCGGGGGTCAACGGCTGGGCACCTCAGCCGGCGCCTGCACAGCCCAGCCCCCCGCTGCCATTGCGGGTGCTCGCCCAGCCCGTCGCCGCCGTCGCCGTTGCCGTCACCGTCGCCTTCGCCCTCGCCCCTGCCACCTTCGCCACCCGTTGCGGACCCGCGGGCGCTTCGATGCGGTCCGCAGCGGCGTGTGGCCAGTGCTGCACATTGGCGACCACGACAATGGCGAGCAGGTCAGCAGGGGTGGAGGGCCGGCGCCACGTGATCCCACCATCCCCACATTGCCATGCCATAAGCAACGTAGGTCATCATGTGAGTACCTATCGATATAGGTTGGGCGAGCGGGCCGTGTGTTGGTGAAAGGGACTATTGCATTTTGGGTACCTGAAGCTTGCTGCTCTCGGGGCTGTGGATGTGACAATCGAGCAACGAGTCTTGGTTGGCATCCATGGCTTCGGGGGCGGTGGTGGATGGATGGGGCGGGGTGTGGCGGGGCGTGGCGGGGCAGGGCGGGGCGGGGCGGGGCGGTCCCCAGCGGCATGGGTGGCGTGGGACGGAGGTTGGGGGGCCGAGGCTCAAGTCGGGGATCCAGCCCCTCGCTGCAATTGTCAGCGCTCACCCAGCCCGTCGCCGCCGTCTCTGTCGCCGGCCCTGCCCACAGGACGTCGCGGCAGCTCGGGGGTCAAAGGCTGGGCACCTCAGCCGTGGCCTGCGCAGCCCAGCCCCCCAATGCCATTGCGGGTGCTCGCCCAGCCCGTCGCCGCCGTCGTGGTCGCCGGCCCTGCCCACAGGACGTCGCGGCAGCTCGGGGGTCAAAGGCTGGGCACCTCAGCTGTCGCCTGCGCAGCCCAGCCCCCCACTGCCATAAGCAGCGCTCGCCCAGCCCGTCGCCGCCGTCGCTGTCGCCAGCCCTGCCCACAGCACGTCGCGGGAGCTATTGGGTCAAAGGCTGGGCACCTCAGCCGTGGCCTGCGCAGCCCAGCCCCCCAATGCCATTGCGGGTGCTCGCCCAGCCCGTCGCCGCCGTCGTGGTCGCCGGCCCTGCCCACAGGACGTCGCGGCAGCTCGGGGGTCAAAGGCTGGGCACCTCAGCTGTCGCCTGCGCAGCCCAGCCCCCCACTGCCATAAGCAGCGCTCGCCCAGCCCGTCGCCGCCGTCGCTGTCGCCAGCCCTGCCCACAGCACGTCGCGGGAGCTATGGGGTCAAAGGCTGGGCACCTCAGCCGTGGCCTGC
Organism: Eudorina sp. 2006-703-Eu-15; assembly: GCA_003117195.1. Classification (NCBI taxonomy): domain Eukaryota; kingdom Viridiplantae; phylum Chlorophyta; class Chlorophyceae; order Chlamydomonadales; family Volvocaceae; genus Eudorina; species Eudorina sp. 2006-703-Eu-15. The sequence goes on from BDSI01000495.1 coordinate 10,162, forward strand.
GCAGCCCAGCCCCCCGCTGCCATAAGCAGCGCTCGCCCAGCCCGTCGCCGCCGTCGCTGTCGCCAGCCCTGCCCACAGCACGTCGCGGGAGCTATGGGGTCAACGGCTGGGCACCTCAGCCGGCGCCTGCGCAGACCAGCCCCCCGCTGCCATAAGCAGCGCTCGCCAAGCCCGTCGCCGCCGTCTCTGTCGCCGGCCCTGCCCACAGGACGTCGGGGCAGCTCGGGGGTCAAAGGCTGGGCACCTCAGCCGGCACCTGTGCAGCCCAGCCCCCCGCTGCCATAAGCAGCGCTCGCCCAGCCCGTCGCCACCGCCGCTGTTGCCGTCACCGTCGCCTTCGCCTTTGCCCCCGCCACCTTCACCACCCGTTGCGGACCCGCGGGCGCTTTGATGCGGTCCACAGCGGCGTGCAGCCGGTGCTGCACATTGGCGACCGCGACGATGGCGAGCAGGTCAGCAGGGGTGGAGGGCCGGCGCCGTGTGATCCCACCATCCCCACATTGCCATGCCATAAGCAACGTAGCGGTCTGACATTGCCCACAGCGGTCTACCTTGCTTGCGCTGCAGACCCCGTGCCCTCGTGTCACCCCTGCACCTGGTACTCGCGCGCGCGATCCAACTGCCATACGCCAACCCCTGCTCCCCGCGTATATTTTTCGTTGCAGGCCTTTTGGCGCTTCCATGCAGTCCGCAGCGGCGTGCGGCCGGCGTGAGAGGTCATGGGGCCGAGGCTGGGCACCTCCGCCTTCGCCTTTGCCCCCGCCACCTTCACCACCCGTTGCGGACCCGCGGGCGCTTCGATGCGGTCCGCAGCGGCGTGCAGCCGGTGCTGCACATTGGCGACTGCGACGATGGCGAGCAGGTCAGCAGGGGTGGAGGGCCGGCGCCGTGTGATCCCACCATCCCCACATTGCCATGCCATAAGCAACATAGCGGTCTGACATTGCCCACAGCGGTCTACCTTGCTTGCACTGCAGACCCCGTGCCCTCGTGTCACCCCTGCACCTGGTACTCGCGCGCGCGATCCAACTGCCGTACGCCGACCCCTGCTCCCCGTATATTTTTCGTTGCAGGCCTTTTGGCGCGCGTGAGAGGTCGTGGGGCCGAGGCTGGGCACCTCCGCCTTCACCTTTGCCCCCGCCACCTTCACCACCCGTTGCGGACCCGCGGGCGCTTCGATGCGGTCTGCAGCGGAGTGCGGCCGGCGTGAGAGGTCATGGGGCCGAGGCTGGGCACCTCCGCCTTCGCCTTTGCCCCCGCCACCTTCACCACCCGTTGCGGACCCGCGGGCGCTTTGATGCGGTCCGCAGCGGCGTGCAGCCGGTGCTGCACATTGGCGACCGCGACGATGGCGAGCAGGTCAGCAGGGGTGGAGGGCCGGCGCCGAGTGATCCCACCATCCCCACATTGCCATGCCATAAGCAACATAGCGGTCTGACATTGCCCACAGCGGTCTACCTTGCTTGCACTGCAGACCCCGTGCCCTCGTGTCACCCCTGCACCTGGTACTCGCGCGCGCGATCCAACTGCCGTACGCCGACCCCTGCTCCCCGTATATTTTTCGTTGCAGGCCTTTTGACGCGCGTGAGAGGTCGTGGGGCCGAGGCTGGGCACCTCCGCCTTCACCTTTGCCCCCGCCACCTTCACCACCCGTTGCGGACCCGCGGGCGCTTCGATGCGGTCTGCAGCGGAGTGCGGCCGGCGTGAGAGGTCATGGGGCCGAGGCTGGGCACCTCCGCCTTCGCCTTTGCCCCCGCCACCTTCACCACCCGTTGCGGACCCGCGGGCGCTTTGATGCGGTCCGCAGCGGCGTGCAGCCGGTGCTGCACATTGGCAACCGCGACGATGGCGAGCAGGTCAGCAGGGGTGGAGGGCCGGCGCCGTGTGATCCCACCATCCCCACATTGCCATGCCATAAGCAACGCAGCGGTCTGACATTGCCCACAGCGGTCTACCTTGCTTGCGCTGCAGACCCCGTGCCCTCGTGTCACCCCTGCACCTGGTACTCGCGCGCGCGATCCAACTGCCGTACGCCGACTCCTGCTCCCCGTATATTTTCCGTTGCAGGCCTTTGGGTTTTTGGGTAGGACCGCCCTGACCTGGCTCTGGACCCGATGCATCTGCTCTCCGTGCGTGCGTGCGCGCAGGGGCTACCGCGGCCGGGGCAGCTACGGGGGGCGGGGTGGCGGGGACTACTATGACGGCGACTACGGTGATGGACGCGGCGAGTACGGCTACTGGGGCAGGGGCGGCCGCGGGGACTTTGGGCCCGGCGGCTATCGTGGGCGGGGACGAGGCGGGCGCTACGGCGGCGGGGACTACTATGATGACTACGACCGACCCATCAAGCGTCAGCGGTACGATGATGAGGGGGGACCGCCGGTGAGTGGGTGGGTAGGCCTGATGAGGGTCAATCTGAGCCAAACATTGGGGCGAGGTGGGGTCTTTCTCTCTCTCGCTGTCTCTCTTATATACATATTACTATGAGCAGGGGCGGCAATAAGCAAATGTGTGTTGCTTGAGGGCGGTCACCCAACGGGCCCTACCGTATTTCTTGCCGTGTCCTGCCAGGGCCGCCGACCCATGGGCCACTGGCACGACGACGGGCCCGACGGCCCCGAGGACTGGCGCTACGGCGGCCACTCCATGTCACCGCCGCCGCGACGGCGACCCGCCTCCCGGTCCCGCTCCCCGGGCAGACCTGGTCGGTCACCGCCGCGGGGCCGGCCCCGGGGAGGTGGTGGCATGGCCGGCGGCCCCCCGCGGCCCCGCATCGACTGGCGATCTCGCTCCCGATCTCCCCGCTCCCGGTCGCGATCTCCTTTGCGTGGCGGCTCACGGTCGCCGCCGCCGCGCGGCGGCGGCGGCGGCGGCGGCGGGCGCGGGGTGGCGGCGGCGGACCGCCGTACCGGGGCTCCTCCCGTTCCCGCTCTCTGGGTCATGTACGCAGGCTCGGTAGCGCAATGGCTGGGTCATGTACGCAGGCTCGGTAGCGCAATGGCTGGGTCATGTACGCAGGCTCGGTAGCGCAATGGCTGGGTCATGTACGCAGGCTCGGTAGCGCAATGGCTGGGTCATGTACGCAGGCTCGGTAGCGCAATGGCTGGGTCATGTACGCAGGCTCGGCAGCGCAATGGCTGGGTCATGTACGCAGGCTCGGTAGCGCAATGGCTGGGTCATGTACGCAGGCTCGGTAGCGCAATGGCTGGGTCATGTACGCAGGCTCGGTAGGGACTCAGCACGGCCACCATCGGTGGACCCGGGACTATACGCTACCCGTGGGGCCGTGCATGTATTATTAGTATTGCACGCTGATGGAGTTATGGGCATATGCACGGGGCATGTACAGGGATGATACATGACTGTGTGGCCTGCGGACGGCAACGGGAGCGGAGTGATGCGACGTGCGACGCACGACGCATCGGGCGGACGTGCGTGCGCGCCTAAGTCGCGGGACGGGTCACTTACTGTACCATCATCTCCTTGCCATATAAAAATACTGGGGGATGTGTTATGATTTATGAATGATAAATTTGTAAAAATAACATGAAACGGCTCACCTTTGCATTGTTTCCGTTGAGCAGAAGCGCATCTCCCGGCGGCTAACTTTAGCTCCAGCGGCAGGGTGGGGTAAACGGTCTGTTTGCGTCGTCTGGTATTTTTGGTTTTCGGATTCGTCCGGAAAAATGCAGTGCGCCGGTGTTTCCGTTGCGTTTTTTTGGATTTTTGTATTCGTTTCTTGTTTGTTTACAAATCCGTAAATATAGGAATCATGTACGTATTGTAACAAGTGTATTGATATGAATCATTTTGTAGGGTGTAAGATTTTGCTGTTCGGTGGGTCCGGCTCGCGGCTACCGTATGATGGCGCTCGCTCGTTGTTGCAGCAGACGTTATTGCCGTTAATGAATGTAACGAATAATAAAATTTATTCAAAGTAATAATTTAACGGAGTGCCCTTTGTTCAGTTTTCATCGTCTTCGCTTTTGTCGCCGCTCGCGGAGACGCAGCACCACGTGCGTGCACGTGGTGGACACAGCATGCAGCACAGCGCACCTCAATTTTAGGTTTGCATTTAAGTTATTTGGTTATGACCTTTAGATATACAAAGCTTGCTTTTCCATTCATCGTTTCTAGTGTTGCTAGTTTCCAAAATGCTTCACAGGTACTTCCTGTGTGCGTACTATGCTTGTGCATGTAATGAAAATATATACACACATACACCTTAGAAGGAAAGAACACCTAGTTGTTCCTTGAAGCTGCCGCTGCTGCTGGTGTCGGTGGTGGTGTCGCAATGTCAACACGGTGTGTGCAGACTACGGCGTTTCAGTCTGTCCAGACAAGTCCAATAATTATAATAGGAAAGCAACGTGATGCTGAATGAGTGTATTCCCTGTCGCTGTTCTGTCACACACGTTGGGTGCTCACGAGTTGCCGCCATCGTGTACTGTTCGCAAGGTCGCTGGGACTAATGGGTGAAAGACGTGTCATAACCATCCTATATTACCATTACCAAGGTGCCAAGGTACCTGTGTGTGCACCTGTGCGTGCGTGCATGTACAAGTGTGTGCTCACACACACACACACACACACACACACACACACACACACACACACACACACACACAAGTACCTTGCCTTGCACCCAAACGCCAAGTGTGTGCGCACACAGGCACATCCACACCAACACGCACGCAACCTGCCGCACTTATCTAATCATCGATGGATCTATCTGCCTGGTGCCGTGATCACCCATTCACCTCACACCATCCACTCACATCCACCATTTCCTATCAACTGCTGCTGCTGCTGCAGCTCATAACAAACACTGGTAATTTAATAATACCAAAAACAGCATTCATTACGCCGCGACTCCCAAAGCAAAGGCCCATGACCCTCGTACGAACGTCGTACATGATAAAATGCACAAGACACATAAACCCGAGAACCTGACACTAGGCACTGAGACATGGCTCGCACGCATTAAACCCAACTCGCGTGCACGGTCTAAAACTGGATCGCACGCGCTTGAAAGCCGGATCACACATACATTAAACCCAGCTGTAAACACAATACCCCTGTAGGCTATGATGGCGCAGGCATGGTGACCTCCACTTCCCCGCCCTGACACCCTCGTGTGAGACGCGCACAGGCCGGTGCTGGCACCCCTTGTCCATCTGGTAGCGGGATGGCTCGAAGGTGAACTTGTTCCGTACATCGCCATGGGTGTTGACCTTGTTGTCGAACCCCTCAATGGGCACGTACTGCATGCAGGGGGCGGGGAGGGACAGCGGCGTGGGACGGCGGCATTGGTGTCGGCGGCGGTGTCCCGCCACGCCACGCCCCAACACTCCACGGGCGAGGGACGGCGGTGTGGGACGGTGGGGTTGGTCACCGCGGCGGTGTCGCGCCCCGCCACGCCCCAACAGTCCACGGGGGAGGACGGTTGCATGGCTGGGGGTTGGTTGCACTAGGGTTCCCGCCACGGGTGACGGACGGCGGCGTGGGACGGCGGCATTGGTGTCGGCGGCGACTCCCGACACCCCAGCCCCAACACTCCATGGGCGAGGGACAGCGGTATGGGACGGTGGGGTTGGTCACCGCGGCGGTGTCGCGCCACGCCACGCCCCATCACTCCAGGGGCGAGGGACGGCGGCATGCCGCTTCCCGCCACGCGCGCGCGCGCTCCGTACAAACTGCATGTGTAACGTACGACACTTACCATACAAGCTGAATGCTGGCATTTTACACCGCCTGTCCCTTCGGACCATGACCATGGTTCTGGAGCCCACACACTTGAAGCCACGGAAGCCCATGCCCTCCATCAGCTCGACAGCCACCACATCTCCGCCTTGATCCTTCTCCACAATCACGACTGCCTGTGAGGGTGAACACGTTGGTAATGGGTGGTATGTCATGGTGAACACAAATGGTGTTGTGATACGCATACAAGGTCATGCCTGTAAGAGACATGCCTGAAGAGTGAAACATAGGTTCATAGAACGCACTGCACTAGACAACCGACGGAATGGTGCTAGACACATCATCAAGGGTGCGTCAATATGGTGGTTGAGGTCTTAACATGTCATGGGGTGGGCGCACAGTAGGGGTGAAAGTGTTGGAGGTGGCCTGGCGGCATGCAAGTGATATGGGTGCATGTGTCGTGCATGTGTCGTACATACCCACCGAGTTGGGGTGGCCATGATGAGGCGAGCTGCGGCCATCTTATCCTCTGGTGCAAAACCGGTGTAGGTTGCCCACCATCCCCGGTGTCTGCTCGCAAAAAAGCGGTATGACCTGTCCAGACAAGTCCAATAATTATAATAGGAAAGCAACGTGATGCTGAATGAGTGTATTCCCTGTCGCTGTTCTGTCACACACGTTGGGTGCTCACGAGTTGCCGCCATCGTGTACTGTTCGCAAGGTCGCTGGGACTAATGGGTGAAAGACGTGTCATAACCATCCTATATTACCATTACCAAGGTGCCAAGGTACCTGTGTGTGCACCTGTGCGTGCGTGCATGTACAAGTGTGTGCTCACACACACACACACACACACACACACACACACACAAGTACCTTGCCTTGCACCCAAACGCCAAGTGTGTGCGCACACAGGCACATCCACACCAACACGCACGCAACCTGCCGCACTTATCTAATCATCGATGGATCTATCTGCCTGGTGCCGTGATCACCCATTCACCTCACACCATCCACTCACATCCACCATTTCCTATCAACTGCTGCTGCTGCTGCAGCTCATAACAAACACTGGTAATTTAATAATACCAAAAACAGCATTCATTACGCCGCGACTCCCAAAGCAAAGGCCCATGACCCTCGTACGAACGTCGTACATGATAAAATGCACAAGACACATAAACCCGAGAACCTGACACTAGGCACTGAGACATGGCTCGCACGCATTAAACCCAACTCGCGTGCACGGTCTAAAACTGGATCGCACGCGCTTGAAAGCCGGATCACACATACATTAAACCCAGCTGTAAACACAATACCCCTGTAGGCTATGATGGCGCAGGCATGGTGACCTCCACTTCCCCGCCCTGACACCCTCGTGTGAGACGCGCACAGGCCGGTGCTGGCACCCCTTGTCCATCTGGTAGCGGGATGGCTCGAAGGTGAACTTGTTCCGTACATCGCCATGGGTGTTGACCTTGTTGTCGAACCCCTCAATGGGCACGTACTGCATGCAGGGGGCGGGGAGGGACAGCGGCGTGGGACGGCGGCATTGGTGTCGGCGGCGGTGTCCCGCCACGCCACGCCCCAACACTCCACGGGCGAGGGACGGCGGTGTGGGACGGTGGGGTTGGTCACCGCGGCGGTGTCGCGCCCCGCCACGCCCCAACAGTCCACGGGGGAGGACGGTTGCATGGCTGGGGGTTGGTTGCACTAGGGTTCCCGCCACGGGTGACGGACGGCGGCGTGGGACGGCGGCATTGGTGTCGGCGGCGACTCCCGACACCCCAGCCCCAACACTCCATGGGCGAGGGACAGCGGTATGGGACGGTGGGGTTGGTCACCGCGGCGGTGTCACGCCACGCCACGCCCCATCACTCCAGGGGCGAGGGACGGCGGCATGCCGCTTCCCGCCACGCGCGCGCGCGCGCTCCGTACAAACTGCATGTGTAACGTACGACACTTACCATACAAGCTGAATGCTGGCATTTTACACCGCCTGTCCCTTCGGACCATGACCATGGTTCTGGAGCCCACACACTTGAAGCCACGGAAGCCCATGCCCTCCATCAGCTCGACAGCCACCACATCTCCGCCTTGATCCTTCTCCACAATCACGACTGCCTGTGAGGGTGAACACGTTGGTAATGGGTGGTATGTCATGGTGAACACAAATGGTGTTGTGATACGCATACAAGGTCATGCCTGTAAGAGACATGCCTGAAGAGTGAAACATAGGTTCATAGAACGCACTGCACTAGACAACCGACGGAATGGTGCTAGACACATCATCAAGGGTGCGTCAATATGGTGGTTGAGGTCTTAACATGTCATGGGGTGGGCGCACAGTAGGGGTGAAAGTGTTGGAGGTGGCCTGGCGGCATGCAAGTGATATGGGTGCATGTGTCGTGCATGTGTCGTACATACCCACCGAGTTGGGGTGGCCATGATGAGGCGAGCTGCGGCCATCTTATCCTCTGGTGCAAAACCGGTGTAGGTTGCCCACCATCCCCGGTGTCTGCTCGCAAAAAAGCGGTATGACCTGTTTGGACTTGTAAAGCACGTCACCCACCAGCTCCACCCCGATACATCGTGCTACGTTGATCTACTTTATGGCTTGCACCATGGTCCTGCAATATGATTGTAACGGAGAGGAGAGGACGGTCGTCGGTCACAACATGAACACATAACACACTTCTGTGGAAATGACAAAGACCATATTTGCTTACGTCTAGATAACAAATCACACATACATTTGCAAATACCTATCAACATAAGCTGACGGCAAATGGTTTCTGCAAAAAAACAAGTTTAAATGCTCGAATGTACCCACCGTCCGAGCAAGCATCCTATGTCCACATAGATGGAATGATCATTCATTCTGCAAACCAAAACCAATAGCTTGAAGACCCACAGCATTGTGGCCACCGAGTTTGACCTGGAGAAGCCCTTGCGAACGGAACAGCTCCCATCGCCGCCGACCTTTTCCTACAGTGCGGAGGAAAATACCAATCCAATTCAGCTAGACTTCAATTTCATGTCCAGACATCTTGTAAGCATGCGTGAATCAGCTTCTTACCTCACTACGCCAGCAGTTTCACTTGCACTGTTTGAGCACCCTTTCCAAGCAGACAGGAGGCTTCTTGGCTGCTCTTGACTTCTTCACCATTGCATTGGCTAAGAGATTGTAAATGGCTTAGCATTAGGTGGCGGTGTGTTGGCTCTAGTTGGCCCATGAGGTTTGCGCGCGCAATTCAAACACAATAGTAGTCGCCTTTCGCAATGAGCATTATTAAATAAACAATACACCAATTATATGTTATAGGAAATTTGTTACAGAGCCTGACTGTTGCTCAGGCAAGACTTCAATAATTCGCTCATGACGGTGTACAACAGTAACCAACCGTACCCCAACCGTTATGAAAGTTAAACTGTCCGTCCATCCAGGTCTTCTTGGATAAGCTCTCTGACATTCATTTTCATAGCAAAATGGAATCCAGGGAGCAGTGTCTTCGGCTCGAAGCTCTAGGAACAGACTGAGCAAAAATGAAAGCAAAACCGAGGAGGAGGCAATGTCCCCAACAAAAACATGAAACTATGCAATCATTGAGAAATAGATCAATTCAGTCGCTGCACCGTGAGATGAATACATTATGGGCGGTTGTGGCGCACCGGTGCGAGCGAGTAGCAAGCCCAGACTACCCGGTCCTCACAACTGTATTTACCCGCAGCCCTCTTAACCGATTACTGCGATGATCATCCACAAGATACAAACGCATTACTAATCAGCACAAACAGCCATCTCTCCTCCTCACCAAGTGCAATACTACGTTGTTGCCGTACACCACCAACTTGCACTTGCACTCACCACCTGCACTTTTGTGCCATGCGCTCGGACACCCAAACAAACTCCTGTTTCTCAACACCACCATGCTGACGTATCCCAACAGAAAAATACTAGATGCGCGCATGTCACAGTCTCGCCGTACGTCCCTTGGTGGCGACGTACGGCACGTGCAGCCGCGAAACCGTTGCAAACCATCAGATAGCAGCCAGGGTTGCATGTCGCAAGCACGCCCCCCTGCAATGCACGCGCACCAACGCATCGCCCAAGTCGTGGAGGTCATCACCCGATCCGCAACCCAACCATCCCCAATCTCCTTCGATACTTTGCCTAGCACAGTCTCGCCGTACGTCCCTTGGTGGCGACGTACGGCACGCGCAGCCGCGAAACCGTTGCAAACCATCAGATAGCGGCCAGGGTTGCATGTCGCAAGCACGACCCCTGCCCTGCACGTGCACCAACGCATCGCCCAAGTCATGGAGGTCATCACCCGATCCGCAACCCAACCATCCCCAATCACCTTCACTACTTTGCCTAGCACAGTCTCGCCGTACGTCCCTTGGTGGCGACGTACGGCACATGCAGCCGCGAAACCGTTGCACTCACTACCTGCACTTTTGTGCCATGCGCTCGGACTCCCAAACGAACTCCTCCAAATCAAACCGACGGCGTTTCTCTAACACATCGTGCGGGTGTAAATAATCAGTACGCGGCCGCGAATAATATTGGCTTTGTGGATTTACTGAAACACTGGCTCCATTCACCAAGTAGGGATCTGCGGGACGCGAACGTGCGTTAATGCCTGGCCCCTCACCAGCTGCGTATGGCTCTGCTACACAAGCACACAACCCTGCACCCAAGCCATCAGAACCAGTGGTCGTCTGTCGCTCCTCTGTACGGCGACCCAGGGCCGGCCCACCATTACCCACCGGAAAGGGATCCGCAGGACGCGAATGTGTGGCAACGCCCGGCCCCTCAGCAGCTGCGTATGGCTCTGCTGTACAAGCACGCAGCCCTGCACCCAAGCCATCCGAACCTGCCTTGGACGGCAGCGTCGCTGTATGGTGACCCGACGCCTGCCCACCACCACCCGCTGAAAAGGGATCCTCCGTTGTACAAGTTACGACAGTCACGTCTCAACTGATAAATTTACAACATGGAAGGTGAGCTACTTAGTAATACTCCACACACATTTACAGTAAGCTTGCTTATCTAGCATACCAAGCAATCTTCTTGTAAACGGAACTGAGACTGGTCAGTGCTAGGGCTGCGTTCTTTCCTTTAGCACTATTGTATTGTAGTACTTACTTATTGTTAACCTGAACTCATTTATGGAAGCTGGGCCTGGACAGCTTGGCAGTCAGCAAGAAGGTATGTAGATCCTAACATTCCAACGTTGCAGTGCGTTCTTCTTTTCCGGACCTGATTCTATGGCATCCTAAGCCAATGAAATGCTGATGCAAATGTTCCCTTTACTGCCGTGTGCAGGTGTTGGGGTTGTCTGGATAGCACACGTGTGGTCCATCGTCTCCACTGGAAATTAAGTAATGGTAAGCACCATCTGCAGTGCAGGCATCAACTACAAACATTTTGTGAACGAGAGAGTATTCCAGAAGACCATCATGTGACCAGGTTCAGCCACTTTGCAACGTGCAACTTGTCAGAAGGTCAATGGCATTCGGGCTGGGTGTGAACTAAACCCTAAACCCTAAAATGGACATATGGCATTGATATGCGACGAATAATGCACCTGCCAAGTTTGGGGCATTTGGTGATGGTGGTATTCCGACCCGAATTGCATGGGAGGGCTGTAGCTCGGGGTCGGCTGGCGAGCCACAACCCCCCAAAACGCGACCCCGAATTTCGGCCCCAAAATGGACATATGGCATTGATATGCGACAAATAATGCACCTGCCAAGTTTGGGGGCATTTGGTGATGGTGGTATTCCGACCGGAATTGCATGGGAGGGCTGTAGCTCGGGGTCGGCTGGCGAGCCACAACCCCCCAAAATGCGACCCCGAATTTCGGCCCCAAAATGGACATATGGCATTGATATGCGACAAATAATGCACCTGCCAAGTTTGGGGGCATTTGGTGACGGTGGTATTCCGACCGGAATTGCATGGGAGGGCTGTAGCCCTGGGTCGGCTGGCAAGCCACAACCCCCAATATGCGACCCCGATTTTCGGCCCCAAAATGGACATATGGCATTGATATGCGACGAATAATGCACCTGCCAAGTTTGGGGGCATTTGGTGATGGTGGTATTCCGACCGGAATTGCATGGGAGGGCTGTAGCTCGGGGTCGGCTGGCGAGCCACAACCCCCCAAAATGCGACCCCGAATTTCGGCCCCAAAATGGACATATGGCATTGATTTGCGACGAATAATGCACCTGCCAAGTTTGGGGGCATTTGGTGACGGTGGTATTCCGACCGGAATTGCATGGGAGGGCTGTAGCCAGGGGTCGGCTGGCGAGCCACAACCCCCCAAAATGCGACCCCGAATTTCGGCCCCAAAATGGACATATGGCATTGATATGCGACGAATAATGCACCTGCCAAGTTTGGGTGCATTTGGTGATGGTGGTATTCCGACCGGAATTGCATGGGAAGGCTGTAGCTCGGGGTCGGCTGGCGAGCCACAACCCCCCAAAATGCGACCCCGAATTTCGGCCCCAAAATGGACATATGGCATTGATATGCGACAAATAATGCACCTGCCAAGTTTGGGGGCATTTGGTGACGGTGGTATTCCGACCGGAATTGCATGGGAGGGCTGTAGCCCGGGGTCGGCTGGCGAGCCACAACCCCCAAAATGCGACCCCGAATTTCGGCCCCAAAATGGACATATGGCATTGATATGCGACGAATAATGCACCTGCCAAGTTTGGGGGCATTTGGTGATGGTGGTATTCCGACCGGAATTGCATGGGAAGGCTGTAGCTCGGGGTCGGCTGGCGAGCCACAACCCCCCAAAATGCGGCCCCGAATTTCGGCCCCAAAATGGACTTATGGCATTGATTTGCGACGAATAATGCACCTGCCAAGTTTGGGGGCATTTGGTGATGGTGGTATTCCGACCGGAATTGCATGGGAGGGCTGTAGCTCGGGGTCGGCTGGCGAGCCACAACCCCCCAAAATGCGACCCCGAATTTCGGCCCCAAAATGGACATATGGCATTGATTTGCGACGAATAATGCACCTGCCAAGTTTGGGGGCATTTGGTGACGGTGGTATTCCGACCGGAATTGCATGGGAGGGCTGTAGCCAGGGGTCGGCTGGCGAGCCACAACCCCCCAAAATGCGACCCCGAATTTCGGCCCCAAAATGGACATATGGCATTGATATGCGACGAATAATGCACCTGCCAAGTTTGGGGGCATTTGGTGATGGTGGTATTCCGACCGGAATTGCATGGGAAGGCTGTAGCTCGGGTCGGCTGGCGAGCCACAACCCCCCAAAATGCGACCCCGAATTTCGGCCCCAAAATGGACATATGGCATTGATATGCGACAAATAATGCACCTGCCAAGTTTGGGGGCATTTGGTGACGGTGGTATTCCGACCGGAATTGCATGGGAGGGCTGTAGCCCGGGGTCGGCTGGCGAGCCACAACCCCCCAAAATGCGACCCCGAATTTCGGCCCCAAAATGGACATATGGCATTGATATGCGACGAATAATGCACCTGCCAAGTTTGGGGGCATTTGGTGATGGTGGTATTCCGACCGGAATTGCATGGGAAGGCTGTAGCTCGGGGTCGGCTGGCGAGCCACAACCCCCCAAAATGCGGCCCCGAATTTCGGCCCCAAAATGGACTTATGGCATTGATTTGCGACGAATAATGCACCTGCCAAGTTTGGGGCATTTGGTGACGGTGTATTCCGACCGGAATTGCATGGGAGGGCTGTAGCCCGGGTCGGCTGGCAAGCCACAACCCCCCAAAATGCGACCCCGAATTTCGGCCCCAAAATGGACATATGGCATTGATTTGCGACGAATAATGCACCTGCCAAGTTTGGGGCATTTGGTGATGGTGGTATTCCGACCGGAATTGCATGGGAGGGCTGTAGCTCGGGGTCGGCTGGCGAGCCACAACCCCCCAAAATGCGACCCCGAATTTCGGCCCCAAAATGGACATATGGCATTGATTTGCGACGAATAATGCACCTGCCAAGTTTGGGGGCATTTGGTGACGGTGGTATTCCGACCGGAATTGCATGGGAGGGCTGTAGCCAGGGGTCGGCTGGCGAGCCACAACCCCCCAAAATGCGACCCGAATTTCGGCCCCAAAATGGACATATGGCATTGATATGCGACGAATAATGCACCTGCAAGTTTGGGGCATTTGGTGATGGTGGTATTCCGACCGAATTGCATGGGAAGGCTGTAGCTCGGGGTCGGCTGGCGAGCCACAACCCCCCAAAATGCGACCCCGAATTTCGGCCCCAAAATGGACATATGGCATTGATATGCGACAAATAATGCACCTGCCAAGTTTGGGGCATTTGGTGACGGTGGTATTCCGACCGGAATTGCATGGGAGGGCTGTAGCCAGGGGTCGGCTGGCGAGCACAACCCCGCCAAAATGCGACCCGAATTTCGGCCCAAAATGGACATATGGCATTGATATGCGACGAATAATGCACTGCCAAGTTTGGGGGCATTTGGTGATGGTGGTATTCCGACCGGAATTGCATGGGAAGGCTGTAGCTCGGGTCGGCTGCGAGCCACAACCCCCCAAAATGCGGCCCGAATTTCGGCCCAAAATGGACTTATGGCATTGATTTGCGACGAATAATGCAAAGTTTGGGGGCATTTGGTGACGGTGGTATTCCGACCGGAATTGCATGGGAGGGCTGTAGCCGGGTCGCTGGCACAACCCAAAATGCGACCCGAATTCGGCCCCCAAAATGGACATATGGCATTGATTTGCGACGAATAATGCACCTGCCAAGTTTGGGGGCATTTGGTGACGGTGGTATTCCGACCGGAATTGCATGGGAGGGCTGTAGCCCGGGGTCGGCTGGCG